>CM048050.1:18355000-18635000 GCA_026259375.1 Verasper variegatus
TTTGACACCGGTGTTATATGGAAAATTCATTTCAGGAACAAAAGCAAAAACTCTTATTGTCAAACTCTATATGTGCATTTTTGTCGTGTCAGCAGAAAAGCTATTCACAGGCAGGGGGGAAAAAGAGCACTGCTAATATTCAATTACATGCACTTAATGAAAAACACCCCCCAAAAAATGTGAGTTGTTGCAGAGATGGCCAATAACCAGTAATTTGTTGCACACAGAGCTGCTTTTTTCAGTGTCTGTGTTTTGTCCTCAAGTGTAGATGTTCTGGGTTTCATCCAAAGACGACTCTCTCTCCATTTTTTGTTCTTGCGTGTTGTTGGCAGTTCAAGTTGCTCTATTAGAAAATCATGTTAAAACAATATTGCCTAAGTGTGGGGCTCATTAATCACCAGGTTGACAAGAGCTCTGGACATTGTTGACAAGTAATGAGTGTGTTACTAACCTTTAATACATTTGGGCTGCTGTTAGTCAGGTGAATAATTAGTGCGCTGATGATGGTACAGAAATATTCTGCCCGGCCGCAGCTCTGGTGATTATGTGTCATTACTCAAATAAAAGGCAGGAGTTTCATTTCATTGTTCACACGTTGAAAAAAAATTATTCTCACATTTTCCAAGCTTTGTAGCAGCAGTAATAAAAATATGACTTTCTCTCTACATATCTGTGTGTGTGTGTGTGCTCCAGTATTGATTTCTTATTTATTGCTTTTCAGTATTTACAATGTAAGAACTAAATAATAAACTTGGTAAAATATGTATATTTGTATATTTTGGGGGGGAAAAGATTAAACATATTAATCATCGTGAATTAATTAAATATATTTATGGCAAAAAAGTAGTAATGTGACAATAAACACGTTTACGATTAACAGCAAATCACTGATCTGGGCTAAATGTAGTTATCTTGTTACCACTGAGTTTTCTTCATTGATACACATTATTATAAAACCTTATTTATGAGGATTTGTATCGGCTGCGTGGATTTATGAATGAGCTGTTCTCGTCTGGCTCCCACAAATGACAGTTAAGTGGTGTGTGGGACGTAACCTTTGCTTGGGGAATGAGCAAAAGGTTACAGCAGCTTGTGTGTGCGAGTGTGTGTGCGAGCGCGCGTGTGTGTGTGTGGTAAGTATTGAGCAAAGGCCACTGCGATGCAACCGAACACCGGCTCTTTGTCTGGGCAGCCGCTCACCACAGAACGCTAACCAGAGTGTTTCATTTCTTTCCAAATGCAATTCTTCTCACAGTAAATACGATTTTCATTCCAAATGACCGTTACCTTCTAAAATCACATGAGCTTAAATGTCATAATAATGGATAATTAAGTGAATATTATTTTCAACATTCAGTTGTTTTGAACTTCTGGCTGAATTTGTATTTATATCCACAGCGTAAGAACTGTTGTTGTTGTTCTGATGTCAGTAATTTAAAGTAGATTCCGTGTTAATGTGAAGCTGGAGATGCTGAATGTTTTTTTTATCACTAACAATAAAATTCACAGGTTTAATGAGTCCACAGAATTTCCCCAGAGACAAAGGAACAACAGGAAGTGAAGGTTAAGAGCAGAAAACCTCTCACCTCTTTTATACTGCTTCTTTTTCTTCTTTACACTTCATAAACCACCTGTCGTACGAACGAGGAGAAAGAAAAGAAAAAAGAGTTAAGGCTTATGTTTGTGTTTTCAGGGTGTGAAATGCTGATACTAAAAGAAGTGAGCGTTGCGTGTATAGTTTTCACATGGAGTGTGTTACAAAAAATGTTTGTGTGTGAGGCTGCTGGTGTGTTTTGCATATGTGTACCCCGTCCCTCCAGAGACATGATAATTGTTTGTTGTGATATTGTAATGAAGCCCTCAGGCCCTCTTAAACTAATCAGCCTCTCTCCCTCTCTGTGTGCAGATAGATCGGTTGTCAGAGCCGTGGGCAGGACGGGGCGGCGGAGCGCAGCGTCTGCCTTTTGGCCTTTGCCTTTCGCGTGACACATTCCTGCCTAACACGTTAGCATGCAGCCCGCCTATCAATCAGCCGCTCGCCCAGTCCGGGCTCCAGCTGTTGTTCCTCGTCTCTCAGAAAGTGATGATACACGAGCAACATTTTAAGGTAATAAAGCTCAGCAGCTCTGCCAACAGTTAGGCCACGAGGCATTTGAAGGATTTTATGAAAACGAAACAGTGTGAAATGTCATTTTGAGAAGCAGACGTGTTGCCAGTTCATTTGCCACAGTTACTAGAATATCAAATGATTTTATGCTTTGTAATGAGAGTTAGTTTGTCCTAAAGGCCAGATGTCCATTTCACATGAAGAAGATATAACCTAGTGCTCTTCTACGCTCTCATGCAAAAGTACAAATGCATATTTTCTCATTTTCTAGACTGACACCTTCCTGATTAAACTAAGTTTTAGAAGAAATACTTTTGATTTTGAGAGAATGTTTGTGTGAGTCACTTTATTGGCCTGTAAAAAAAAACAGTTACAGGTCAAACATCTACATTAAGAAGTTTAAATACAGGATAATATATGGAAGCAGCATTTTGTTAAATGTCCTGCGTAAAAATAACCTGTATAATCCTTCTGTGACAAATAATACACCAGCATCAATAAAGAAATATAACAAATGCATCGTGTGTTCTTTCCTGACATGGATCGATATTCTGATACAGAGTGAATTGTTGAGCGCAGGTCAGAGGATGAGGGGATTGAACCAGCATCAGTTTACAAAACAGATTAATCTCCAGAGAATGAAGTGAAAGTTACACAAACAACAGTCGTGTAAACGCATGCACCCTCTGTGTGTGTGTGTGTGTGTGTGTGTGTGTGTGTGTGTGTGTGTGTGTGTGTGTGTGTGTGTGTGTGTGTGTGTGTGTGTGCAGCGCTCACGTCTGTCTGGATGATGATGATGACGACCATGAATACGGTGATGATGATTGGTTAATTGCAGTCAGCTTGCAAGTGCAGTGTGTGTGTGTGTGAGTTCACAGGTTGTAGTGAATAAGAAGTGGCCTGCGGTGGCTGTGAGGAGCATGTAATATGTTTAAATAGGGCAAAGTAGTGTTTGGAGAATTGGTAATTACTTGCATCCTTCTCTGGCCATAAGGACACTGACCAGATCTCACCCCCTCTACACACACACACACACACACACACACACACACACACACACACACACACACACACACACACACACACACACACACACACACACACAGAGTAGTATCTATAAATAAATAATGCCGCCTATGTGTTATTATAAATGTGACTTAAATGTGAGGTGACAACTTATCTACTTTAGAGAATAGCTGTGGATCTACCTGTGGTCTTCCCTTCAAGGGTCAAAGGTCACCAAAGAGGATTCCCATTGCCCTCTACTGGTTTACTGCAGCACAACCTAAAACATGCCAGATCAAGATCAAGATCCAAGCGTTATTAGCTAGTATTTCAAGGAAAATGTTGAAATAAAGGAAATTCTTACACAAAAATACAAAGAGCAACAGAACCCTGGATCGTCCCACTGATCCACATTCTACCAAGTTTTGTGGAAATCCAAAATATAAGAAACTACTTTGACTATTATTCTGCCTAATTTTTCCAGTAATGTAAAACAAGTTCCCGTCACATGTGCCTGTGCGTGGGCACGTGCACGTGCACGCATGTTTTGGGTCAGAAGGTCACAGGTGGCGCCAAACTCGATTCCAGATTGAGTGTTTAACTTGCGATGCCTCCCTTTTTACCACTTCTGGCACTTAACGTGAGTGAGACATCAAGACGTGACCACAATACCACATTCTGCGTAAGAGGACCTTTTTCTCACTCATAATATTGACTCTGATAATGTTTTCATCACTGCGCGGCGGCGGCGGATCACATGAACAGCATTCTCGCACAAACCAAATACACAGCGGCTGCTACGCGGGGCGAAGGACAGAGCGACTAATGTTGCTCTTAACTTTTTTTTTTTTTACCCCTGAATCAATAAAAGACGCTCTTTCACTTCTTCCCGAGTGGAGAAGCATGTGTGCGCTGTTCGCTCATCAGGACGAGCGCTCCAGCTCGGCTCTCAGAGGTCTATCGTTCTGAGTGTTTCAAGGAAATGGACGTGAAAATATACAGAATTGGCCGTAATTATATGTGAAGGTTTATTTAAGTTTGAGGGTAAAACGGAGAAAAAAAAGAAAAGAAAGACAGACAGAAATCCAGATGAGGGGCTTGTTGAGCAGAGCGGGTTCAGCCTGTGTGAGTGTGTGTACTCGTCCATGTATGTGTGTCTGTATTTCACATTGTGGCTTGATGATGTTGTCTGGGCCAATCTGCTGCAGTGAATGGTTTGAGTTTACGAGCCCACGACAGTCAAATTGTCGTAATCACTAAGTAAATAGATACTTCCCCAAGCTATCAGGGCACATACACCCCGACAGAGCTGCCCGTGAGGAGGAGGAGGAGGAGGAGGAGGAGGAGGAGGAGGAGGCGGCGCGGCTGAAAAAAGGGGGAAAACTTTCACGGTTAATTGTTGTTTTCCTTCTTATTCCAACATAAAAACACCCGGTGTAATTATTCATAAGTGCCACTTTGATTTGGGCAAATTTGTTTGAAAGAGGCTTAAGGTGTTTCGCCTGAGTTCTTCCCTTACAGAGTTGGGCTTGTGCGCGGAGGGGCTTGTGCTCGTAGCGTTTTTCATTTAAATTGAAGCTGAGAGCCGGGGGTCGGGTAGAGTTACACACCTCGTGCTCCTTTCTGAATGACTTGCGTCTAATCTAACCCAATCTGGCTTTCTGCAAACCTTATGGTGCTATATTTCTTTACATGCGTTGGGTCTTAAGATGGGATAAAGACTGATGAAGATAATCCACTCAAATGAATTAGATTTGTTAGAAGAAAGAAAAAAAATGCTTTTAGCTGAAGTGAATCCAGCACCTCTTGAAAACATTTAATTTGAGTTTACGACGCATTGTGGCCTGGAAGTGGAGTCAACCTGGATTTAAGAGCACAAAAAGAAATGTGCACACTCACAACACAGGACGTTTGCTGGGATAAGCAACAAATACACAACAAGCTTCAGCAGATTTTTACAGTTTCACCTTCAGATTCTACACTAAACATACAACACTGTGTGCTGATCAGTAATTTACACCATCCACACTCATAGGTTCGCAAAATATACCGACAGAAATACGGCGCACGGTGTTTGGAAATCAAGGTATGGACCAGTGCGCGTATCGTTTACCAGTGATTTTGAACATCAGAGTGTAGCTGAGGCCAAGTCAGCAACCGTACACTGGAGTATAGAGTGTCTGTCATGCCTGGTTTACACTGGACTCATGTCTGGAACTGGAGAAGAGAGGATACGGTGACATACCGGGGACTGAAAAAGTGGAGCACGTCTCACACGAAGCGTCAGAGGGGAAATTACAAAATATGCCACAGTTGGCACAAATCTGATGTTTGGTCATTTAAAAGGAAATATTTAATTCTTATGTCATGAACGTTTCATGAGGAAATATGAGCTGAGTGTTAAATGTACATTATTCATTTTTTATTTTTGTGTGATGCTGATTTATTGATCTCGTTAGAATGAACCTAAAATGTCTCGTTTGGACTTTCACATGTTTTGACTTCCCGTACTGTACGTCTTGATTTGAGGATTCCACAAAGAGAAAAAAACCAAATCTGCACCGGATCGTCTAGACACTCATGTATCAGATGTCCACATAACGTGGGCTTATAGGCGCTTCCAGTCTTCTGTACGTACCTAAAACGGCAGCCGTGAGCTTTACGGTCTCCCATTAACGACCACGCCAAATACCACAGCCAGCGTTTAAACTGTAAACTGTAAATGAGGCAGCTCGGTGCGTCTGTGTGCGACAGTAAGAACTACACTAACTGCTTTTTGAGCAGTTTGTAATAGAGACACGGGTTTTACTGCGTGTGTGAGCAATGCGTGTTGAGTGTGTGTCTGTGTCTGTGTGTTTATGGGCTAATTAGGATCGGAGTTACACCATAATTAGTTTTGTGGCATTCCCACAGCACAGCGTATCGCGTTACAGCTCATATGCATAATTAGGGAAAATAAACATCCAGGGCCTCGGATGGCTGTTAAGAATCTTTCAACGCTCCTTTCCCTCTTGTCGTTTCTCCTGTTTTGTCTATCTCCCACATTCAACACATCGTCTTTCCTTCCTCCCTGTTTTCCTGCGGTTTCGAAAAAGGTGAGAGGTGGAGTCTCTGTCCCATTTGGGGTAACACACAGCTCTGGATCAACACACACACACACCAACACGCACATATCTGAGCATACACACTTCAACACACACACTTTTAAAATATTTTTTAAAGGGTATCTTTAAAAGACAATGAAGACAGGAAGCAGCGTCAAATTTGGACAAATTCTGAATTCATAAATAAGTCTGGAGATAATATAATGTCATCATGTGGCTGTTTTCTCTGGTCCAGATTTTAATGTAAATATGACTTTGGAAATAGTTTAGTTTTGACCTTATAATATAATATTAATTCATTAATTAATAATAAACTTAATTTGTAGGGCACTTTTCAAAATCCTCCTTATAAAGTGGTTTATAATGGCACCAAAATAAATGGACTAGTCATAAAATCAACATTTCGAAAATGGAACAAGTAAAAAGTTAGTGAAAAGAGAATCTGGGGAATTAAAACTCAAATAAAATCAGGGAAGGCTTTTCCAATAAAACAGAAGTTTCCCAAAGTGCAGATTTTCACTGTAAAATGGAGCGTTTGGGAAACGATGACATCACAGCTTACTTCACACTGTTGCCTTGTGAAATGAGCGAACACCAGAAACAACAACACTGGAGGATATGTATCGGTTTCCCTACATACGGTTATCGCTGCTCGCTCCAATTACAAGTTTGCAGCTACATTTAGCATCACTGCACATTTGTCTCATATTATAATAAATAGTGTTCTTCTCTGGTATTTGACGGAATGTCCATGTCGCCTTTATCGCCACCCGCTGGCCCAGCATGCTTGTTTGAGTATTTTGTTTTTGTGATCTCGTCTGGAGATATTTTTTAAAAATAACGTTCGTGTGGACGGAGACTTTCCTTAAAAATAGAGGGGAAAATATCTGATTAAAAGAAATGTCCTCAGTAGTTTGGACAGAGTCATGACTGCATAAGCCCTGTGCCCTTTTGGTTTTCAGCCGGGCCCCTGGAACGGAGAGAAAAACCTACTGAGCCCTCTGAAAGGTCAGAGCTGGAGCTTGGACAGAGACCAGAGAGGCTTCAGGTGCCTCCAGAGATCCTCCTTGGGCACCTGCACTTACACCCTTCAGATAAAATAAGAACCCGTCACATTGTTGAGATACAAGTTCAAAAAATAGACGTATAAATCATAAATCAGGCAGCAGTTCTGTGGGAGCTGCTGCCTCTTATGGTTAAATAGTCTTCAAGGGAAAAATCTGCCCTTTTCCCAATGAGCTGTTCGGTGTCTCTCAGTCAGCTCTTCTTGACTGAGCGTCACACTGTCCCCCGGGCACTTCTTTTTTCACACTGGCACTCGGGAGCAGACACATGATGTCAATCCCACTATTTATTATGTTTATTTTGCTCTCTCACTTCATAACATACTGGAAATGTCAGCCTCAGTTTCTCGCTATGTGTCTCTTGGCTGAACATAAAAAGACGTGACAGAAAGGAGTCTATTTTCCGTGGCGCGCGTGTGTGTGTGTATGTGTGTGTGGGTGGGTGGGTGTGTGTGTTACAGACAGATTTTTCTTTACACTCCACGCTGACATTGACATTAGCCATTTAGATCTGTGTGTATTTGTGTTTCTCCAGAATCACGAACCATGCACACTGCAGTTGACGTGTGTGTGTGTGTGTGTGTGTGTGTGTGTGTATGTGTTTACAGATCTCTCTAATGAGAAATTATTGAGTTGCAGCACTGAATCTTTTTTGACACAGTCCATTTATTTTTCTAGGTAAGGCCCATATTTCAAAACTGGCTTTTGCTCGATGGCTGAAATCAAATATGGGAGCAAGTGAGAATTTACCCTCCACTTCTTCTGTGTCCACTCATTACAGTTGTGTTTACAAGGTTGACCTGCAGGTGTTTATAAGACAAGTTTAGCTTGGGAACATCTCAGAAGTCACTGAAACAGACTCACTACAGAGAGAAGAGGGTGGGAGAGAAGGAAAGGAAAGGAAAGGAAAGGAAAGGAAAGGAAAGGAAAGGAAAGGAAGAGAGCAACGAGGAGGAGAGTGAGAGTAGAGACCAGATGTCCAACTGGGACTGTACTGAATGTGTGATCATATCTGATATGGATTTGTATTAAGCAGCGGGACATGATTTCCTGCTTGATGTACAGATGCATACACATTTTTTGTATGGTGGCCGATGTGTAGATTTGCAGATGGACAGAGAGCAGATGTCGAGAATACGCTGAACACTGGACTTGTTGATAATCAGCCTGCCATTAAAACGTGCAGGGATTTACATGCATGTGCAGGCGAAAACTTGAGATGTATACTCTGGAAGCCGTGTCGGAGGGGAGGGGATTAGCTCTCGTCTGTCGTGCACACACACTCAACCCTTCTTCTCCACCTCACAGCCTCTGATTCTGCTGAAGTTGATGCTTTAAAGAAGATTATTTTATTCATTTCTCTTTAACGTGTTGAAAACAGTTCTCATAACTGTATTATTATACAAAGTTTTCAAAACTAAACCAATAACTCTAAATGCATTTTAAGATACACTGAGATAAGATCACTGGAATAAATAACATGCAACTTTAATCACATTATCATCCCTTTAAAACTCAGACTCATAGATTTTGATCTGCCTACACTAAGAGGAATGGGGGGGGGGGGGGGGGGGTGTTTAATACGCTTTCAGGACCGCCCATTCAGTCGGGACTAGTCCATCACAGAGGATGAATTGAATGGATCTGAAGTAGTTAATTAGAGCCAAGGTCACGTAAACACTGCCCGATAGCATGGATTTGATTTCCATCAAATTCACCAGGGACGGGGACACTTAAATCGACCGCTACACACACACACACACACACACACACACACACACACACACCCACACACACACACACACACACACACACAGATTTCAAAATAGACATTCAAATGCGGGAGCACCTGTAAAAGCGGAGCATTAAAGTATAGTGATTCTTTATTTCCACAGAGGGATGCAGGGGTAAAGAAACAGAGAGCGAAAGAGAGAGAGAAAGACAAACTCATTGCTGAGCCCGTTTTGTTCAACAGCTGCATTTCCTCATGGCCCCGACTCAGCACATTTCCATCAACCATCCCTGCCAGACCACGACACACTCTAACAGCCGACTTCAACACACACACACACACACACACACACACACAACTGAGTGCATTTGCGTAGATTAATGAAACGTCCTGCTGAACAAGGAAGAGAATACCTAGCTCTGTGAAATTGCTTGCAGGCTGTGTGTGTGGGTGTGTGTTGGTGTGTGTGGGTGTGTGTCAGAGGCGAGAACAGCATGTTTCATCTCAAACCCTGTTTCTCACTGCTACTACTCTCTCTCTCTCTTTCCTTGCACCTCCCTTCGCTCGGCCTCGCTGGCCATTCATTTACACTTGTCAAGAGGTGGCCATTAAGCCCCAAAAGCCTGTGCAGAAATTTTATTACTAAACCATTTGTATCCCTGAAAGAAAAATAAATCCAGCGTTCCCCGCGACTGCATTAGAGCCGCTGTTTGGCGATTTGTTTAGGTTGATAACACTCACGGCCCACGAGCCACTCAAACGCTGATGTGACTGGAAAATAACTCGGCTTTCTTTTCCGTCTTCCCCGAGCGGCCAAACAAGGGCCCCGGGTCTGAATGTTAAACAGCTGTAACACAGAGTCCTACTTTATTTGACTTCTATTAGCAGAGCTAGACGTCGAGATGAAGAGGGTTGTCCGTGCAGTGTGCAAGAGAGAAAGGAAGACAGAGAGAAAAGAAAGGTCCCAATAAAGCAGTCGGATTTGGTCGGAGTGCTCGTAAATGCAAGTGGGCCCAATCAAAATGAATGGGGGGGGGGCGGGGGGCTAACAGGACAGATCTTGTCCCTGAAGAGTCCGACTGACTGACTGTGTTTGTGTGCTGATAAAGACCCATTTCCACTGATCTAAAAACCCACTTACACCCACTATCATCCAACATCTGGCTTTTGTCTGCGATGGGAATTGATCCAATCATTCCCTCCCGGGTTTTTATCGGCTCCAGCTCCGAGTCAAGGGAGTCAATTACCTTTTTTTTACCACGTTTAAAAAACTTGCGTTTACCCACTTGTTATGGTGCAAAAGACGTATTCCTCTTTGTTTTAGCAGTCTAGACACTCTTTCTGCATGATGTCATGACGTCTTAGAAGCAACGTGCAACAACGATTTGTTTTCTTTGTTTCGTAAAAGATGCGTCAAACGTGACTCGCTGGGAAAAAACAAGAGTTGGTTTGTCGGGTTTCTCTGCATTTAAAAATCCTGCACATAAACACGTATATTGGTGTATAATGTGTAATTTTTGTTTCCAATTTGTCTGTGTGCATATATGTCATGTGCACGTGTGTCTGTTCTCGTGGAATGGTAAATCCGATGAGGTGTTTAACCATTTAGCGTCTCACCAGAGAGCTTCACATTCTTCCGTCCCCTGGTTAACAACTTGAGCCTGATTTCCAGACCGTTTGTCTGGCTGTTTCATGGTCGCACTGATTTCATGACAGTATCCATACGCCGGCGCGGGCGGACTGGGGGCTTTTCGTCTCCCTGACATAGTAGCAATTGTACAATGTGATGGCCTTGGAAAACTAATGGCTATTCACACGGAGCTGCCAAAGTGAAACCCAACGCGCGATGACTGGGGGAATGCTCCCACATCTCTTGTTAAATTGTCTCTGTCTGCTCATTCATTTGTGCAATTGTTTTTCCTCTCTTTCTTTTCTTTTCGTTCCTTCTTTCATTTGCTCTTGGCTCTCTCTCTCTCTCTCTCTCTCTCTCTCTCTCTCTCTCCTCCCTCTCTCTCTCTCTCCCTCTCTCTCTCTCTCTCTCTCTCTCTCTCTCTCTCTCTCTCTCTCTCTCTCTCCCTCCCTCTCTCCACTGGGCTTTGTTTGAAGTCTGCTTCAGGCCAGTAAAGGGACTCCCCCATCCTTCCCGTGGCTGTGTAAATGACAGCTAGTGAAACACGATACACTGGCCCAGCGATAGCTGTGCCGCTCGCTCTGTTAATCAAATTCGCCGTAATTGTCATGTGCAGATTTTTTTAAAGGGCACGGAGGGGGAACCATGAGTCGAACCTCTGAACCCGCGGCCCTGGGGTCAGCGTTTGTCAGTGTCTGAGAGTTTGTGTACGGTCACGATGTGTTAAGGAGCTGAGTTCTGGACGGAGCGTCTCCTGAGGGAGCCCATCGTCCACCCACTCTGTGTCTCTCAGTCTGTTTGTCTGTTTCGATGTCTCCCCCGTGTTAAATCCTCCCACACGTTCTGTCTGTTTGAACTTTTCTCCCCGTCTCATCCTTTCCCCACCAGAATCTTCAGCTGTGGCACATGAGAAACTTTTTTACGACAACAGTTGGTCTCGTGTTGTGATCTGTGTCGAAGAGCAGGAGGTGACACAGTAAAAACCTTGTCTTCACAAAGGCTGATGAGCCAGAGGAGCTTCAGAGAGGACGTGGGAGGACAGCGAGTCGTTTCATTCACATGAGTCTCGTCTGCATGGTTTTTTTTTACTGTCTCCATACCTGGAACTAGCAACAAATGATTTGGACAAATTGTTGCACTACTTCTACTCAATAGAATAATGTAACGCACAATGTAGGCTACACTTTATACATTGTAAAATACAGTACAAAATATGTCCTCATTAATGTTTCTAAGCAAAAGGGTCAGGATCCCACATTATAGTGGTTGGTTTTAGATCTCAGTTCAGAGCTAAACTCCAGATTTTGACTCCGCGCCACTGAACAAATTTGACCGTTCCTCATTTCCCAGCTCAGCCTCGACTCCAAACCGACATGTGGCTCTTCAATCAGCTGGTCCGACTGTCGGGAGGGGTGGCGTATGATCTGTGAACCAATCGGAGCCAATCTGAATTGCTCTTGATTGCAACAACTGATGTTTTGCCACAACCCCCGTGTCGTGAAACCGTCTCAGGACTCATTAACCAGGTGAAACATGTTGTGCACCTGTTGGATTCCGATGCTGAATGTTGAGTGACGATGATCTGAGTGTTTTTGGCATTAAGAACAATACGAGGTAGTGGCCCCTGAGTCTAATTGGGAAATCTGAACGCACATTTGTCAACTGTCGTCATCCAACAATAAAGAATAGAAGGGAAGATAAGAAGACAAAGAGAATGACAACCAATTGAGAATATGAAACACAAGACGGAGGCAATAAATGATTTGTGGTTACGCTCTTTTTTGTGCCACCATGGAATCCACCCAGCGAATGAGAGATAAAGAGCTGACTCCTGTTGGATAACCTGCATGACTTCACATCACTCAGGGAGCGTTTCACTGTGCAACAGACCATATTACAGCACCGGGCAAATATGCACTTTATCGCCTACTCAAGTCCTTTCTACTCCATTTGGATTGACATAAATTGTGCAATATGGTCGTCTTGATTTCTGCTCCAGGCAGCAGGCTGCAGGGAGGAGGAGAGAGAGCTGTGAGGTCACTTAACGGCAGAAATCTAATTCTGTTCATCTTGAAGCGTTTGAATCGAGACTCCGAGTCCATGCTGTCAAATCTCACCCATGCGCTACTGACCACATGTTTAACAAGGCGTTACAGTGATCCTGCAGGCACAAGTGTTTACCCAGAGTCCTGACCTTCTCGCACTGACACTTTCACTGCTGATATAAATACCACACACACACACACACACACACACACACACACACACACACACACACAGCAAACATGCAGGTAACTTAATCCCCATTGTCCTCCAGTCTCTCCATTGGCCGACACCTGTCATATGTCCTTGCTCTCAACCAATCAGGTCCCACATCGTTAATGATACAAAGGTTATTTTTAAACCAGGCACTTGTTGTTGAGAGGCCTTCTGTACAGACTGTGTAAGGGCGGGAGGGGGCTCATATTTGGTTGCAGTACATGCATGTGTGTGGTGTGAAACTGGATAGGTCAGAGAAGCCTGTGCTAATATGTCCCGAAGAATGCTTATGACGAGGTGCTAACTCGCAGTGATTGCAACTGCTGGAGGCAGAGAGACAGAGAGAGAGAGAGAGACGGCGAGAGACGGAGAGAGAGAGACATAGAGAACACTCCACTTTTATTTGGGAGACTGTGGAAAGGTCCCATCATGCTTCATGTTGACAGGACATCCCTCATATTGGAGTGATGCAACTGCCCCATAGGTTCCTCCGTCACTGTGGCACTGCTCTAGTTACCGGATATATTTCATGTCGGAAAAATAGGTCAAACATTTGGACAGGCAGAGACGAACATGATTTGAGAAACAGGCCGTTTATATTCAAAACTGATGGATCCTATACTGATCCGCAGATCCTCCTTTCTCCTGGCATGAAGACCTCAAAATCCTAATAACTCTCACAAGTCCAAAGAGTTTCCAAGTTTCCATTGAAGCACACAATGATACACACGCTCGACCAATCACGTCTCAGCTGTCACTCGTGACGTTCCACCTTGTTTTCAAAGCATCAAATATCTCATAAAAGCAAACTCGGCAGAAAAAACTTTAACTTGAATATTCATCAGTGTGAGAAGAGGAACGTCTGCAGGAGTACAGAAGTTCCCCTTCAACGTATATATTCTGACCCTATAGACAAACCTGTACAGTTAGAAAACACGGAAGCATCCCGAAGGTGTATATCAGGGTAAACAAGAATATTCAGGAGAAAAATGTGTACTTGGTGTCTAATATCATGATGAAGTGCTTTACAGCTGTAAATCCTGCCCTTGAACTTCCCTAGCTCATTAACCAGTGTGTGCTGGGAATGTATCCACTCTCACTAACCTCAGTGACGGGCTAACACACTCTGAAAGGTCCCTTACAGAGCTGGTAATTGAGGAAAAAACCTCCATCGCAAAATGCTACCACTGTGTTAACCGCATGGAAAAGTGTGTGTGTGTGTGTGTGTGTGTGTGTGTGTGTGTGTGTGTACAGTTTGCCTGTGTGCACTTGCACCTGTGTGTGTGTGTGTGTGTGTGTGTCCATAGCCAGCCAGCATGCACACTGAGCTGTGGTATTAAGAGTGGAATTTATGTAAAAGTTCTCATATTCAGCAGTCATTTCCTTTTGATGTTCGAGCTCAGTGTTTCCACGCAGGAATTTTTTTTTTTACTCTGGAGAGAGAAACGCAGCGGAGGAGGAAAAGAAAAACAGAAATTGCTCATTTTCTTTATGGAGCTTTCCGGAGGCAAAACCTCATCATAACCAAACCTTTAGTCCGTCTGACCTCTCATTGGGACACAGTCAAAAACTGCCTCAGTCGACCATTCACTGTTAGGAAATACACATCTTCAAAAGTGAAGCCAAACCAGCTCGATCTCCCCCTGGTGGTCATAAACCCTGCCTCATCCGTGTTAGCAGATGGGACAGGGACCTAAGTACACATCAAATAAATTCTTTCTCAAAGATGGTTTCTGTTATTTAAAGTAGTTCTTACCACACTGATGTATAGAGAGTTAAGCTTTAATTAATTATTTGATGCCCTCTTTAGTCTATGGTTTAAACATGAGCAAACAAGACACAGAACCTGGTATTGCCGAAAGGTATTTAAGAAATATGCGTATTATTTGTAATTTAGTTTATTGACAGAGCTAATGGAGTCGTGTTTATTTTTCTACGTGTCCGTTAAGTGTGCGCTGCTCGCTTTGTGTGCGTCGGCTTTTGTGTGTGTTTAAGAACATGTCTGAATCCATCTGCATTTCATTGCATGTAACTGCAGGCGTTCATGCTCGTGTCTGTGTTTATCGATAGAGCTAATGGATTTTCTGCCGGCTCAAAGTTTGTTTGTTCAGTAATCCAATATGGCGGTCAGTTTATAAGGCCAGCCTTTCCGAATAGAAGCATGACTCACGACTCCATCTGACACGAGCATCGATGACCCGACATCCGTATCAGGTAGCGAGAGACAAGACGGGGGAGAGAGAGAGAGAGAGAGAGAGAGTGTGTGATCGATACAGACCACAGGAAGACACAGAAAAATTAAAGAAGGTAAATGGGAAAGAGGAAGAATAAGAATTTTCAACATAAGATATTTCAGTGGGTGGAAAAGGGAGGTGTTCCACATGTGTTGATAACTCACTCTGAAGAACACACATAGTCAAACCGCTCATGAAGTGTGGTGACCACTGGGAGAACGATGGAGCACGATCAGCAGAAGAGACAGAACTCTACACTGGCAGCAGACAAAGTGTCATTCACACAAACAAGGTATCCAGACTGAGCGGAGCAGAGAAACGCCTCCACCTCTATCTCTGTGTGAAGTGAGTCACATCTCAGCGTCTACACTGAGACCTCCGCCTTCCCTCTAAGACTCTGCCCCTCGCCACATGAAAGGAGATTACATTTCTAAACCATGAAGAGGATTTATGTTGAGCCGTCTATAAAATGCTTCATGTCTGATGGCGACTGGGAGTTTGAAAAAAGAAAAGCTCTTGTGACACCGCAAATGGTGACTGAGAGGCCTGTGAGGAGGGCACACACGTCAAATGAGAACAGAGAAATCTAACTGGGGAAGTTTATGCTCAGATCAGATTGGGGGTTAATATATATATCTGCAGACAAGGTGGTCTGGCCACCGTGATTAGCTTCAGCATTTCTCTCTCTCTCTCTCTCTCTCTCTCTCTCTCTCTCTCTGACTCAATCTGTCCTTCGCTCTTTTTTAGCACCAGCACCAACCGTCCCCCTGCATTGTTCTCGGAAAGAAAGAAAAAAGGAGGATGGATCGTCTTACCTTTTCAGGAAAACCCCCCAAAAAAAACACAGACAGAACCTAAAACTTCCTAAAAACACAGGGGAAGTGCTGGCAGAAGGGGGGGAGGGTGGGCTGCGGGTGAGGGAGAGAGGTGGAGGGTGGTCGAAAACGTACAGACACAGTGAAATTAAGTAGAAGGAGGTGTGTACAGGACCTAAAATAATTTTTTTAACAATCTCTCCCTCTCACACACACACACACACTTTGGCATGTTGCCTCATTCCAGTCTTCTTCTGCCACACCGTGACAGCAGCATGATTCATGACATTAATTACAACGGCTCGTCCTTAACAATATTAATGACTTCTCGCGTTTCATTCCTCCCGTCAGTCGCTCACAGTGGAATTTCTCTGACCTGCCTGCACACCCGCAAATACTCAGCATTTTCTAAACGACTGCACCTCAGTTCAATGCTGCTGCAAGCTTTGTATTCACAGATTTATACAACACAGAGTTCTATTGTCCTGTTTTTTCAAAGTGCAGAGGTCAGCACATTGGTTATAATTTCAGCATCCTGTGATTCCAGGAACATCGCACTCACATTCTCTTTCCCACAAGTTCATTTGTTTTGGAAAAGTACAATCGGCTTTTTCTATAACCCCCCCCCCCCCCAAAAAAAAAACAAGTAAACAACAGTCACATCATTTAAACTGGGGGAATAAATAACAGCTCCACTAAGAATTTAAATTGAGTGTATAAAAATAACAAGTCACCACATGCTCTCGGTGTGTGGTGTTTAAATAACGCCTTCATTTGAGTGTTTGGAGTTCGTCTTTGTCCACTCGCATGATGTTTTTGGTGAAGAGTTCAGTCGCTGTCTCGCCCTGCCTCTGAGCCATGAGCGATATCAGAGGGACTTTACAGAAAGCTGAGACTTGTCTCTCTCTCTTCTCACACACACACAGACACACACAGACACACACACACATAGGGTGGATGTTATCGGGATCAGGTATGTATGAGAAAAACGACACACACAGACTCACTTGCCCTCTAGATAAGGAGGTACAAGTTTCCAGATTTCTACTGCAGCCATATCCTGTTACTAATACTCTGCCCTGGGCACGCACACGCACACGCACACGCAAAAGCTCACGCACACAAACACACACACACACACAAACACACACAATGCCCTGGGGCACAGGAACATCAACTTCCACTGTGGGCCTCAGTTTCTCACCCTTTTGCTGTGTTTCACCTTTGCATCACCTCTCCCTTTACACTCTAACCTTTTCACACCTATTCACATATAACTGCAGAGGCAAAGACATATAGACGCAGGTGTGGAGACTGGCTGTTCATAAAAAGTGCGTGACTCACGTCAGTGGATATGAGGACGTTAACACATTGTGCACTGAAACAAACACTCTGGAGAGCTACGTAAATCTGGTAAATAGGACAATGGTGTCTTATTGATGCTCCGCTGGTGTCTCTGCTTATTTAAGACAATTTACAGGCGGAGCTTTGATGCACATTTAACGTACGTCAGACAGGATTCAAATATTAAATCATCACTGCAAATCCTTCGAACAAAGCAATGAGCAGTTTATTTTCTCACACAGCTTCAGAGGCTGCATGTTCCCCTCTGACACCAATAAACCATAACAATAAACACATGAGTGATTTAGGGCGAACACATAAACGTGGAACAAGATTTGCAGCTTTGCACATGCCTCTCGTTGTGCATCACTCTTGTCTTTCAGCCTCACAGTGTTTCGCTCACTGTTCAGACGTAATTGGATTGAAACTGCAAGTGACGGTGAGGAGGGGGAAGAGATGAGCGCTTCACTTTTTCCCCTTCCCCTCCGTCTGCTCAGTTTCTATTCGGGAACAGTTGCGACTCACTTCCTCAAGGTCAGGTTCAGAGGTCACAGCCTCAAATGCGACGTCACGACAGCCATATGTGAATCTGACTCTGAAACCTTATATTTCCTTGCTCCTGTGACACACATCCCGGTAAACATCTGTGTCCTTTTGTTTGCCACTTCCATCTTCAGCTTACACCCAGTCATCTGTCTTGTAGCAGGTAAGGTCAAGAAAACACACAGCTTCATTGTTAAGTTCATGTTTTATAGAACAACTACCTGGTTTGACTTGAAGTAACCGTCACCGCTGATCTACTGAGTGAGAAGACAATAAATCACATGAAGTTATTATGATTGGAAATCTGTGTTTAGGAGCAATTCAATTCAGTTCAATCTGACTTGCTTGAAATCTGTGGGACCAGTGTTTGAGTTCAATGTCTCTGGTGGAGTAGGTGTGTGTTAGAACATCTGGAATAAAGCTGAGGAAAATCTAAGAATAAGACAAAGTTTGTTATCAGTGTTTTCAATGACAACAGTAGTATTATCTGTTCCAATCAGTATTGCGACCGGAAATACTTGCTGATATAACTACTTCAAATCCTTCAACGATTCGCATTCAGATCAACAGCGACAGATTCAAGAAATATTACAACACAGCTGGTTTTCTATTTTCATTCCCGTTAACCTTTCTTCCTCCGCACCTCGCGCGTATCGCCTATCGATGACGTCAACAAAGAGCTTAGCAGAAGCACCTGGATAACATGACAACCTGTCATCCTGCACCTAAACCTCCCAACGCCGAAATACACACACGTATACACAACCCGAGTAAAGTCTTGACATGTTCACTCAATGCCTTAAGAGGAGATTAGATGGAGCCTATCAAAAGTTTACACACACACACACACACACACACACACACACACACACACACACACGGTGAGCGGTTGGATGGACAGCTCCCACAGCACTAAATGGTAAACAGCGGGTTTTAGGTGACATGTCTGGAATGCAGAAAATGCTCTTTCATAATAAGCTGCTCTCTAACACTGCGGGGCAGGTCAATCTCTCTCTGTTTCTGTGAAAGTGTGTGTGCATGTGTGTGTGTGTGTGTGTGTGTGTGTGCGTGTGCGTTTCGTGCACAAACTGATGCCGAACCTTTCCTGTGTGAGCGAACTTACCAACTTTCTGTGTACGAGTGTGTGTTTAAGTGGGGGCTTTGGCATGATGAAGTGGTTTAAGCCGGTGGAGATTAGACGTGGGAACAGCTGAGCACATGCTGGCAAAAATGGCCAACAAGTTGAACTCACACATGTGGTGTCACACATCCTCAATCTAGAAAAATGCATCTATACTTTAACTGCAACAGGAAATGCAATCGCTGGCTGCGTCATGTTCAGAGGCAGCTCATTTGTTAAAGGCAGTGGAGTTCCCAGGAGGTGGTGGGCTGGATCTCAGGCTCGCACAGGACACGATGACAACAACATGGCAGCAACAGAAGCACGTTCGCTATGGTTATGCAAAGATTGGGACTTTTGCTGTGTCTGAAGTCACAATTTTTCTGCATGAAACTTTACGCAATGCTGTCAGTACTCAAACAAAAAGCAATTCAGTGGAAAGTACAGTTAAATCATTATTATTATTATGATTATTTAGGCATATGTGCACCCCCCCCACACACACACACACACACACAACTGACTCGCTGTAACAATTGTGCAATTCATGTTAATTAGATAGACAAACTGGTGTGACTACATCTGTCAATTTCAATGGCCTGCGGCCCTTTGCTCCTTTTCACGTTTAGATCGAGACACAGATACCTAATTATAAGAAAAAAGCAGACGCTTGCCCTCTACTTCCTGCTTTTACCTGTTTTTGTGCCAGGTGTGTGTGTGTGTGTGTGTGTGTGTGTGTGTGTGTGTGTGTGTGTGTGTGTGTGTGTGTGTGTGTGTGTGTGTGTTACTTGAGTAGCGACATACTCAGCAGAAAGTCACTCAGAGTTCATCCAACAAGAACAGGAGGAACTGCCAGGACTGTCATGTCTCAACAACTTTACAGGAAAGCTGACACACACACACACACACACACACACACACACACACGTACAGAGGAAACAATGTCCTCTGTATTCAAGTCTACATGTCAAATATGGGAGATTTCTGGGCTTCGGGGAAAGGAGAGTGGCAGCGGGGAAGAAAATTAGATTTGCAGTGGGCAGCAGCATGTGAGGGAAACACAAAGCACCTCTGAATGTGTATCAAAAGTCCAGAAACCACATTTTATGTTCCTCACTCTATCCCCATCCTGTTTCCTTAATCTGCTGGAAACAAATGTGTATGAACTGGCCTGAGAATGAATCGAAATAGAGAATCTACAAGGCCACATATTTGAACAAAATATGGACTTCCCGCACCTTCCTCATGTCCTCTGGAGGTTTGTGGAAGTCCCCCGGTGAAAGCCGAGCCTGGATGGGTCTCTGGCCCAGAGAACGAAGCCCTGACCTATCAAAGGCCTCCTGTTTGGGAGCTGAAGAGTCCAATTTCTGGGCCTCCCTGAATCGGGCTGCATGGTGGCAAGGGGAGAGGTTCCCGGAGCGGGGAGGTGCTAAGTGAAAGGGAGCCAGGCGAGAGCCCGGGGAGCACGTAGACAGAGCTGCCCCGACTCATGCTTCCATCGCTGGGGAGAAGAGGAATGTCTGATGAGGGAGAAGAGGAGGAGGAGACGGGGCCTTTACAAGAGGGACATGTGTGCATGAGTGTGTTATTTGTAAAAGTTTTGTGCTTGTGTGTGTGTGTGTGTGTGTACCTCAAAGACCCTGGAGACAATCCATTCAGCACTTCATTCATTATCCTCATCATTCAGTTGTCACCATACTCTCACCTACAGGCATCCGCACATACTCTAACACACACTCTCTGCCCTCCGAGCGTGAGCGTTACTATGCACACGCAGCTGACACAGACATATATATTGGTCCTTCAAACTGTTATGGGTAAAGCATGTCACTGATACACATTTAAATTCCATTGGGACTTCCCAAGATAAATGGTTCAGTGGAGAGACGATAAACTCATTTATCCCACTGAGCCTGACAGAGCATGAACCTTATGGAGTAAAATAAAATAGAAAGGTAAAGAAAGTAAAGACAAATGACTGTTTGAGTGATGAGGATCAATATCTGAGCATCACCCTCCAATAATCAATTAATCATTTTGTCTGTAGAAAAGTCAGAAAACTATAAATCATCAACTCTGAGTCGGGATTTAGTTTTATCTTTTCTACATGAAATCGATGAGCACAGACAGCTGATGATGTCACACTGTCACGACGCCCTGATCACAATGGAAGCAGAGATTTATAAACTTCTGCCGTGTTAACACTTGAAATGAAACGGTGTAAACCACAGGTTGATGAACAGGGATTGTTTCATCTGAATAACTGAATCAAATATTCAGTATTTCTACTAGAAAAAGTATCAGCAAAGAGCATTGTTAAGCTTAAATATATATTATATAAGTTAGTAATTATTAAAATCCATTGTCACTTGATTCCTTGACTTGACCGTGTGTGTTTCTCTAATTGCTTCTCTATCTACAGTAAACACAATATATACAATATAAACGTACTGAATTTGTCAGGGCCAGACAAACATCCGCAGACACAGCATTTGTTCATACATCTACGCATTTATCTCAACGTCTCTCCCCACTCATCCTGAGGACGGAAGGAGGTAGAAGGGCGGAGGAAAGGATGCGACTTTCCTGCAAAAATAAGCGTGAAACAAACACCCAGCGCGAGGGGGTCGGGTTTCGTTGCTGTGACGACAGTGAACGTGAAGCAAAGGGCCATCGTAAGCGGAGCCCTGATAAAACACACACACACACACACACACACACACACGCCATTTAGTCCAAAACTTTTTCAGAGAGTGTTTTTGATTCATTTTCCAAAACATGTAAGGAAGACGGCACTCTGGGTAAATAAGGACGACCTGCAATCAGAACTCACTGTGGGATCACCACCCACACGAACGGGAAACAGGAATCTGTCAACACAGTCCTGGGAATCCCCACACACACATCTCACAGACAGATACTCATAGATACACGTACTACACATACTACACGTACTGAAGATGTGAAGATGTGACTCAGGCCTCGGTGACGTGGTCGTCAAAGTCTTGGTATCAGTAAACCGTGTGAGCTGGTGTGAAGAAAGTGTTTCTCGTACTGTTTCCCCTTCACACTCGTCTCACCTGAGCTAAAGGTCCTGGGAACAACATGCTCGCTCCTGTGGTGAGTGACAGCTCGTGGGCCTGAGGCAGACAGCTCCGCCTCCAGGTGAGGTTTCGGACCAGCTCCAGTTTCCATTTAACTCGCTCATTCACCCCCTGCTCTCACCTCCTCCCTCTCTCCCTCTCTCTCCCTCCCTCTCTCTCTCTCTCTCTCTCCATCTCTAAATCAAAGCTCTGCCACCTGACATTAAGACAAAACACAGGAGTGGATAACTACAGGTGACGAAAGCTGACAGAATATAGAACGACATAAAAAACACAGGACATGGTGACTCAAACATGAGAAACGCATATCAATGCAAACAGTAGACACGTCAATATGATGAACACACACCCACACACACGAAGACAGAAATACAGCAACAGCACCAGAGGCTGTGTGCATCTTTGTTTGTGTGTGTGAATGTTTGAGTGTGGAGCCTCAGGTAGTGGGGGTGTCTGTTACAGTGAAGTTTCCTTTCCCAGGTGAAAAAGAGAGAGACTAAACTCTTAGCCCCAGGAGGACACACACATACACATGCACACACACACACACTCGTCAATTGATCTCAATGATAACTTGAATTAAAATAATAACTGTTATGTGGGTTATCTTGTATTAAGGAAGTGTAGCTTAACAACAACACTGGATTCTAGTTGTCACTCTCATTTCATGTATCTTATATAGAAGTTTGTCTCTAACCTCCCAACACGACCCGTGTGTTCTTCAACTTCCTGCCCATCGGCCTTTACATTAAAACAACACATCATGAAAACAAGGGTCACTTAGACTTTAAAATGCTTCTACACTAGATATGTTATTACCTGTCCATTCACTGGTTTGTTAAAGCTGCTGTGCACATTTCCAGTAAACTTGGTGGAAGAGTGGGACACGGGCCAAGAAAGAACCCATAAACGTTTGACGTGGACCCGGACACATTTTTAACCATTGCAAAACAGAACATGTTTGATATTTTCACAGATTTGCATTGGATCTTACTGAAGAGGTATTTAGAGGAGTTATAATGAGATCTACAACATTTCAATGTGTTTCCCTAATCACACTGCTGGGCCTTGAGGTATTGAGTGCTGTTCGAGTGAGGTCATGCATTTTGACAGTTGGCTCATCATTAGATCAGAGGTTCCCAAATTTTTTCTACCACAGACTATTTATATATTTACGTTTTCTTGCTAAAACTCTCTCACTCGGTCTTTGTTTCCGATTTAGAAACTCGAAGGACATTTTCCTGGAAAAGATTTCACATATTTTCTTGCTTTTTGAACAAACTATTTCAATAAAAATACACTAACCATGTAGAGTCGTGAATCATTTTAGCTCTGCAAGGCCTCTCCAGAAACATTCATTGAGCCGTCTGGCTTCCAGCTGCATGGCTGTTAAAAGTCAAAGCAAAAAGAAGGAAGGCCAACGACAATGTAAACAAGGGAGTCGAGCTGTCTGTATATCTGCAACGGTGCAGTAGTGATTATTTTAAAAATAACATGTATGAAGGAAAGAGAGAGGGAGCAGGTGGAATTTAAAGAAAAAAAGGTGCATTGGGTGTCAGTGTGGATGAGAGCAGCATGTGGGGGGGTGGGGGGGGGGTGGCTGTATGAGGTTAAGGGTTCGACCGTGTCACCGTGTGTCACTTTGTGTCCGAGCCAATTAGTGACTCTTGATGCAAATATGCAGAGCGGAGGTCGGAGGGGAACGCGCAAGAACGAGCGGTGAGAAAATAAAACAAAAGGGAGACGGGATTAATCTCAGCACATTTGAATAAAAAGTGCCAAAAAAAGTGAGGTCTGAAGAATGTGTAAAGTGAAACGGCCGAACCTCGAGCCGTTCATTTCCTGCGGTATCTGGGTAAATATTATGAACTCGACTCTAGAATACGAAGCACACGATCCATCAAGGCTCACACAGGCCAAGTTGGAGCTCAGGTTTTACTCCACTACCACCATAATTAGTTTGGAGAATTAAAAAGTCTTTACACATACACAGTGTGTGTGTGTGTGTGTGTGTGTGTGTGTGTGTGTGTGTGTGTGTGTGTGTGTGATGATGTTATTGTTTTGCCCCTGGCAAGTTGGCAAGTTGCAGAAACATATTGCATCGATACCGAGTTCCTGTAACTACAACAGAAAGGCATCCTGCCAAATCCTCACACACATGAACACACACATAAAGATGAATATTCTTATATAGGTCATCATTCTCCAGCTCAGCAGGCGCTTAAATACAGTTTTAAGTTACGCTTTTTTTATTCTCAATGATTGATGCAGTTTAATTGCCAACCGCACTTGAACAAGCTGAATTCACAAAGACGACTGGTCCATAAAACAACATGTCTCCCTCCAGATGCACCTGTGGCTGTTTGCACTGGAGTAACATAAGCTGGTGACACTTAGTGGAAAAGATGTGAATCATCCGTTTCTTCAGTAAACAGCTTTTTCATTTCCTGCGCAGAACTTACGTCATTGAATGTGTATTGGAACACTGACGATTGCCCAAATGACAATTTATTTATTTTAAAATAACTCTAGTCTCTCTTCATATCACCCCCCCCCACACACACACACACCCCCTCTATTGAAGAACAGCTGATGTGACACTTTGTGCAGTGTTGTCACAGGGTTTCTGCAAATTTCAAGTTAATATTAAGACTATTAAAATACCCTTTTCAGCCCATAATGAATATAATATGAGAGCTTTGTCAAGTACGACAGATGTGAAGGGATATCAGAGTCGCACGATTACTTACACGTCCCCATGATTGACGATTGGGGGAAGTAGCCGAGTAGAGAATAAGACAAGTTCTGGAACAAACACTGAAACATTCCAAACTAAGTATGTCACCAAAACATTACTCATCACAAAAAAAGGTGCAACAGTATGTGTTTAGACCTACCTAAACATATTTAAGACCTAGTTTATCACATTTTAATATATTTAAGTATTTTTAAGTTCTACAACTCTGATTATCTAACTTTTATTTTGAAGTCGTTACTATAAATGATAAAAATGTTGACCAAAGATACAAGAATCTGCCAAAAGTTTGACACTGAGCTCCTGCTGTGTCATTGTCACGTGTCACCAGCTGCCACAGAAAGGAGTCAGGACCAGGAGCCTGCAGACCAGTACAAGAGGCAGACTGGGAGACGTAACAGGATGGATTTCTCTCCTCCGTCCAACGCCTCCAACACGACCTGCCAGCTGGCCACACAGATCCACAGACTTCTGGGACAGATTTATGTGCAGCGGTGGCTCTCGATTGGCCCCACATCGAGATGGCCTCTCACTAAAGCATTAATAATGATGGTTCCTGTTGGACTGTGTGTGCAGGATTCTGGCAGACTGCACATGTCTGGCTTGTCCTCTCTAAGCTGTTCTCCATCAGCAATACCACACAAGCACAGGCAGACACAGAAGCCCTCGCAGAGAACAACACACACACACACACACACACACACACACACACACACAGCACATCCTTATTCCCACTTGGCTCGGGATGAACCGACCGCAACACACAAAGAGGCTCAGGAGAAAGCGCATGATGACTAAAACTGCTTCTCATCCGTCTCTCCCTTTTCATCCCTCTCTCGCCTCTTTTACTCACCCATCATAAATACCACTGGTGCAAGAAAGTCCATTTCCCCATGTCCTCACACATGCACACTGTAATAGAGTCATTCCAATGCCTGTCTAAACAATCACTTTCATGTCTGAGGAGAGACGGTTGATACTCGGCTGAAATGTGCTCGATATACCCTGCGAGGCGAGCAAGTGGATTCTGGGGAAGTGTGTGTTTTGAAAGTGTTTATCTGTCGGGGGGGGGGGACGGTTCGAAGCAACAGGCTCTAAAGGTTTAGAGACGACAGCTGATGAAACAGATTATCAGGATTTTACTAAATTGATATAAATCATGGAGGCTTAAAGGTCTGATTCTACATTTTTATCATTTGATTTGAGTGACTGTTCTCCACCTGCCTGTTTGGAACCCATCGCCTTCTTCACGTGGGCCATATTGTGCAGTTGACACACTTTTCCACTATGTGACAAACTGTTGCTTCTATTCAATGTTGTAAATACTCTTATTTTGTTGAAGTTCCCAGTTACGAGTAGCAACTATTGTACCGTCTGTCCGTCCTGGTTTACGTTTTTAATCCCAGTTAAAAGGTTTTTTTTTTCTTGTTGAGGGTTAAGAACAGAGGATGTCCTTAAAGAACACCGCGATCATCCATAGTGAACGGAGACTGTTTGGAGAACCATTAACAACAGATCAGGCTCCGCAGTCTGTTTGCTTTGGAAACAGACTGTGAAACAACAGTTAATAAAACAACGTGCACGCATGGATGTCGGGCAGAAGGGCAAGAGAACACTTATTAAAAACTTGAAGAACGTGTTAATCGACAGCGACCCAAGTTGTCATTCATGCGACTCAGATGTTAAGACGTGAGTCAGTTAAGCATCTGCACTAAAGTCGTTTCAGTGGAATCCAGCGGAAACACACATCAGTGCCACAGGCTGATGATCGGATGCAAAACCGTATTTTCTCATGTAAATGTGTAAACGTATCTACCAGGTTACTATCGGCGACATCTACAGTGTGCACACAGAAATGCAACGTGATACGTGTGCAAACACATACGCACACAAACACACTCAGAAACGCATACAAAGACACTCTAGTGGTTTCCAGTGCAGTTGAAATACCATTATACAGTTAACTGTACATTACAAATGGGCTGCCAACTGTCTCTGGAGTATCACATGACCACCGCCGGCTCCCGCGATTGGCTGGCCGGCTGGCAGAACAGCGCGAGTATCGGGTTTGCGATTGATTGGGTGACGTGCGGCAGAACAGATGGAACAGGGAGGAAGTTTATTCCCAGGAAACCACAGCAAACCATTGGGTTTTTCCACAGGCAGGTGAGGTGGACACACAAACACACTGCTAACAAGACAATTCCTGAACACACACCTCGCTCGCCCTCCCTGGCTCAGGCTCTTGCTGGCTCTCACTCCCTCTCCAGCCCTCACAGGCCATTTGGTTTTGCATAGATCTTCATTATATTTAATTAGCTTCTAGGGTTTCACTGGAATGAAATCACATGTGTGTGAGTTGGAGAGCCGGTCTTTTCCTCTCCTGATCCCGCAGTCATTTTTAATCTGCCTAAGCGGTGCAATAAATTAACAAAAGAGAAAAAGCAGAATTGATACACACTTTTCCATGGCAGGATTTACATTGGCATCAAAGTGAAAAATCGGACTGTATGTCTGCTTATCCCTGAGCCCTCGTGTTGTTACTGGCTGAACATGGAAAACATCAAACACGGCTGAAGATGTTGATACGAACTATAAACGTCTTCAGGAGAAAGCAGAAGAAATCGGACGTATATGTTAGAACAACAAACATGTTGCCTGGAAGTTATTATTCAAACTGCAGAAAGGCTGCAGGTCGGCGGCTGAGTTGGAACAAATGCACGAGCAGATGAGGTGCCAGTGTTTACGATGCACTTCTAGACATTCATACTAAAGGGACAATGTGAATTTAAACTGATGTTTAAGTTTTAGGTCTCACAGACGGATCATTTCAGGAGAATCTACGGAGTTCAGGCTGCAGTGAGATGTGAGAAACAAGTTGCAGCACTTGGCAAAGTACCGCGTACGCTGTGGACGCCGACAAATCAACTGCCATGGACACGAAGGGAGAAAAGCTAAAACATATTTCAATTTCTCGATTCATTTCTTCCCACTGTGAACATCAAGTGACTTCTCGCCTCTAAAGAGACTGTGAACAATATAAGCTGCGAGCGCACACTTGACTACCAATGACGTTTTGGTGTACAGTACATTACACAGGGCTAATGGCTCGACGGTATTTTCCTTGCGTGTACGAGTGTATCATATATTCGAGGAAACTCTGCAGGAGGCAGACGAGTTGCTGAAGAAGATGGCAGGCTGGTGATTTTATTTACCAAAGAGCAATCGGAGCCAGGCAGCTGAAAATAGTCTCACCCCCCCCCCCCCCCCCCCCCCCCCCCGAACTACAGTATATAGTATACATTTCAATATTTACTTTGAAAGGACAAAAAAACAAGACTTAAAAGAAAATCAATCTTCATAGCTTCTCTTTGTTGGGTTCATTCCACATCAGTATTTTTCATCTGCAGGGAAATAAATTGTTCAATATTTCTCCACCATTACACAGGACCCCAAAACGGGGGAGACATAAACAAAAGCAACTGGAAATAGCCCCAAGGGCAAAGAGCTAAGCAAGACTCTTTGTGGAATAATCTTTTTACCGATGCTGATGATCCAGTTTTACGTCGGGTGAGAGCTGGAAACAGGGAACTGAACCGAACCTATTCGAAAAGCTTGTCACTGGGTTACCAGTAAACTCAAAAAATCATATTCTGAACTTTTTCCTCTGCGTTTGAGCCTCGTCCACAAGCAAACAGCGTTTTAAATCACTCAAACAGGGATTTTCTTCACTCTGCGCTGACCCAGTCGCTTTGTGTAATGAGAAACAGAAACAACAACCACGGATATAAACCATTTTCTCTACGCTTGGTTAAAGGTCCAGTGTGTAAGATTTAGGTGAAAGGGATCTATTGGCAGAAAGTTAATACAAAATAATCCTAGTGATGTTTTCACTCGTGTTTTTCATCTAAATTGTACGAATTGTTGTTTTCTTTACCCTAAAATGAACCCTTTATATTTAAATACTTTATATTTACATCTGGTCCTCTCCACTGAGGCCGCCATGTTTTTTTACAGTAGCCCAGACTGGACAATCTAAACACCTTTTGAGTTTTTATGTCAACTGAAGGCTACACAAGGTTCTCCTTCATGTTTGGAAGCTGAGGTGCAACGTGTAACTTCACCACTAGAAGTCACTAAATTCTACACACTGGACCTTTAACACTGCTTATAGGTCTTATTATAAGTGTGCAGATAAATTTAGCATCACTGCACCACACACCCGACATTCACGGGCGTCTGCGTCGCTAAATATTTCTTGAACCACAGCGTTCTTCTCTGTTGTTTGACTTGATCATCGATCTAACTCTATCGCCACCTACTGGCCTGGTGTGCTTGTTTGAGTGAGTTGTTTGTGTTGTTTTGTAAATCGAAGGTCGTGTGGACGTAGTTTTTCACCAATCAGCATATCTCACTGTGAATATCATGATTTTATAAAATTTGGATTTCTGAGTTGGCTGCCTGATCGTGGAGATGCCAGATTTCATAATAATGCTGAAAAAGAAACGGCAGCCTATGTAATGTGGATCTGTTTTTTCCAAGGCTGATACCTAACCTGCTAAAACAAGGTCAGTATCAGGGCCGATACCAATCTGACATATCAGATTTAACAGTAGATTTACCAGGAAGAGTAACCGCTCCAGAAAAAACTGTCAACTGCACAGTCAACAAGATGCTGTTGAAGGACGCGTAGTATTCTACAGATAATATTATGTGAGGTGGTGAAGTTTTGGGCAGAGTCTGCATGAAGACGTGTATTATGTTACGCTGAACACTTCGGCCATGAGTCAGATGAAACTAATACGCTTGTGTTGATTGAGGGTCAATCCCCCCCCATCCCATCCTATGAACTTCTGCCTGCACACAAACGTGCACTGATACTGAAAAGTACAAGTTAAACACGCAGATGCATCTCTCCATACAGTACACGGTTCCCTTCAGAGTAACACAGTGAGATCCGCTCTGGGACAACGAGGCCTCTTCCTGCTCTCGGGTCATGACCGGGGTTTGGTGGCTCGTCGTGATTGACAGCTGAGTGTTTGGGTTAGGCCGCCACCTCCGGGGATTTACCATGAGCGAAGCCTTTATACACTTCCAATACATAACACCGGTGAGATCTCTCTCTCTCTCTCTTACACACACACGCAAACACACACAGGCTCGAAATGTCAAAGCATAGAGACTCACACAAACACACACACACACACACACATATATATATATATATATATGGCCGTATCGCGTTGACACATCTCCTGTTCGTCCAACAGGGAACACAATCCGAGACCATAGCAACCTTGTGTCGGGGGGGGGGGAGGAAGGAAGTGTGAGTTTACAGGGGGAATTCACTTAAAAACAGTTAAGTTATGGAATATTTCCTCTAATTATCTTTTTTTTCCCACCATGTTTGAGGGAAACTTTGTGAAAAAACTGATTATATTAATTACACGAGTTACTTTATTCTACTGTGGTATTTTTACTAAGGATTTGGCCACTTTGATCAAATAAGAACATGATTTTTGGAGGCTGCAATAATTGTAGTCTGAATATTGAAGTGGACAGACCCAGTAAAGACTGTTACCTCATTTCTTAATTGATTAAATGTTGCATTATAACAATTAGCATTTCGAGCTGCTACTGTATAAAGGGGCCGTGTAACATCTCCAACCTGTGTCGACCCTCGGGGGCAAAGACGACGTGGAGTCCTCCAGCAGTGGCAGTTGTTTGTTTAGCTGCGTATTTCGGCAAGCCATTAATACTGAGGCCTAATAGTGCTGTCAGAAGCATTAACACACATGGGAGCAATTTCCTGAACACAGATTACACACGGATTTAGACGAGCAAAGTGCTGCTTCCTGGACACGGATTAAACCTGGACTTAAAATCTTAGGAGGTGTGTCGCACCTTTTAGGCCACGCAGATAATAAATGTAATGAAAGTGATGTTTTTTGTAAATTCCCAGTAGATGTATTTTTAAAGCGCCTTCATCAGGAACACTTTAGGAAGACTCTGAAGATCCACTGATGGTAAATTAACGACATTTTTAACCGCTTCTGTAATTAGTTTATTTTTAATCCTACAGCTCCGTCAAATGCGTGTTCCCATTATCTTTCAGTTCGTAATCGAGCTCAACAACATGGTTTCCTGGAGTTCGAATCCCCACCAACTTTGAGATTGTGGAAATTATTTTTGTTAATCGTCTTGTAGAAACTTCATGATGTCAACTGCGTTTTTACTCACGTCAAGGAGAAATACTCCACTACCCACAATCCTCAGGTATAATAGTGACATCTCTGATTGGTAGAGCTCCCTGTTACCATGGAAATGTTTACCACAACACTGTATGGTGCAGCCACACAACAACCAGGATTTCACTTTCTAACTTTCTGTTTCTTTTTAGAAATGAGGAGAAGAGTCCAAAGGGAAAAGTGTAGTTTTATTCACTCTTACAATAATTATGTACAGATGTCAAAAGTTTTATGGTCACAATTTGTCTTGTAGCTGGTCGCATTGGTTCCAGACTTATACAGGATTTTCTGAAAAGTCTGGAGAAAGTGACATTTACTTGGGCGGTCAATGTTACGCTCTGTTGATCCCCAAAAAACACAAAACACACAAAAAGAACAACACAAAAGCACAAGAGTCTGAAACACGTCATTCCCCAAATACTCACCCATCATTCATCCTTTACAGAGCAGGGGCAGTGCTGCTGATATCAACCTGCGACGCGGAAATCCAAACTGCCCTTTGAAGGTCGAATGTGATTCTGCCCATCTGGACCTGCATTAGAACTCTGACTCCAAGTCAAAAGGAGACACGTAGTGTTCCCGCTCTTCCACAGACGTAGCACAGCGCCATCACCTTGCCGACTGGAGCAACTTCATGGAAATAATCTTTTTTTGTCCTTTGAAAAAACAAACCCTCGTATATTTGTGGCAGGTGACTGGTGTCGGGGGGCTTTTGAGGCTCCGCTGCAACCCTGAGTGACAATGGGACAGTTTCTCGTCTGATTGTTTTCCTCAGCAATCATTGATTTTATTTTACCTGCCCTGGCAGCGAATCTCATCCCGAAGCTGTTTTCATTTTAGTTTTCCAGTTTGACACCTGCAAACTCATCCTCCAAAATGCCACCTTTCTCGTTTGGCTGCGGGTGCATCAGAACGGCAGATGCGTACCGATATTTGGCGTTCACACAGCAGCTGGATTTCATAGGACATTTTGTAAACCCCCCACGGGTTCCCTGTAGCAGAGCAGGATTCAGCACAGTGGGCAGCCCGCTCAGATACAGTGGTACAGGAGGAGGACATTTGTGCACCAAATTCTTCCCAGATGTGCCGTCACGAGACTCTTATGAGATTAGATGCATTCCTTTTCATGTGCCACACAGGTACAAAGCAGTTTTCTTCAGGAATCTTCAAGAAGTAATGTTGAGGCTTCTTTCAGTCAAAGTTAAGTGGACTTAAATAGATATGTGGTTTTAAATAGATATAAATGATTTTGCGGTGTCGCTTATTTGGATTTAAAGGGGCTGCTGGGCCTTGTCGGGGATATGAGCTCGGTTGACCTACCTTCAGACAGTCATGTGTTTTATCAAATTGGTTTAGTGAAAGGGTTTTATTTCATTACACAGACAATCATACTTTCCCCTTCTATCAGTATCAGAGGAGAGATTCTTTTCTGTGTCAGTGACTCTGAGTATCTACTTGGTCGGGTTTGTTCTGGTGTGTGATGAAATATGTGAGAGGTTGACGGAGAGACTGTGAGAAACGTAACAGACAGAGAGACAAAAACACATGTACTGTGTGATTGTCTCTGAGCCAGTGAATGAAATATACAGCCTGCAGAGTGTGTGTGTGTGTGTGTGTGTGTGTGTGTGTGTGTGTGTGTGTGTGTCCTGGCACGTGTGAGGTGGTGTGTGGGCGTCGAGAGGGAAAGCTCATAAAACCCATGATCACACTGATGAGGTCACAGGGAGTGAAACCAGAGAAAGCCTTTCATTTCCTGTCTCATTCCATCTCTCTCTCTCTCTCTCTCTCTCTCTCTCTCTCTCTCTCTCTCTCTCTCCTACCTCCATTCATCCGTCTCTCCTCTAACCTCCTGCATATTCTTTTCTCCTGTGACGCCAAATGCCAGAAAGTCTTTCTCACCGTCTGTTCTGGAAATTTTCACGTGCCACCCAGCACGTGAAATCAGAGTACAGAAGAGATGTGTTATTTAAAAAACAACCAATGATTTAACTTTCGACAAATCTGACAACATAAATTTTAAAGTTAAATGTTACATTTTTCAAAGTAAAGGTCCTCTCCCTTGTGCTCTATCACTGAACGTGTATTGGTTACAATGGGTATTATCATCTTGTACTGGTGGACTGTCATTCTTAAAAATACAGATTAATACAGACAAACTAAAACGTATTTTCCCTCATCAATCGAGGCATCAATCAATGTTAATCACAATAAATCCAGAAAACTACGTCGAAGTCTTCAACTTCCTGTTACGTCCGACCAAAAAGAAAAATACCTCGAGACACAACTACTCCTATAAAACACAGAAAATCGTCACCAATAATGAGCTTCAGCACAATGGAATCAGTTTTGAATGCAGAAACCCTCGATTCACCATTACAGCTGAATTTCTTTCCGTCCCCCCCCCCCCCCTTTAGAAAGTTATTTCCAGGCAACACAACCACACTCACTCCATTGGATTCATGTGAAGGGCATCAGAGCGGCACAGAAACAGATGTTTCAAACGCAAACTGAAACTTCTTCAGCACGGCAGGAAAACATCCAATAAGTCAAACCAGTAAGATGAACTCAAAATAAACCACTCCAACGCACACATTCATTTCAGGTGAACCAAACTTTGTGTCAGTGTACACAACTGAGTACATACAAGTTAAAACCAATAGAGAGTTTCTCTTATGCAATTCATGGAAGCTGCAGAGAGTTTGTCAAATGTTGGGTTTGGCCAAAGTGAAATGCAGAGAGTTGATGTGAGCACAATCTTTAGCAACACTGTCGGTAGAACCACAGAGAATATAGGTTTTTCCTCTACAGCCCAGTGGAGACCAGTTTGATGTCAGTGGTCTCACCTATAACCTGGAGTTATTTTCTGTTGGAAGCAGAAACCAGCACTAATCACTGTACTCACCCAGTGGCCGTCACAGAGAGAAGCAGGTAGACAAGGAATGCCTACATATTTTGTATGTATAACCTAAAGAAATACAATTTCTAGATACTATAGTCTATGGTAGTAGCAGAGGCGGCCCAACGATGAGCACTGCAGCCTTCAGGGGTTGTTTTCAATGCTTCAGACCTCTTGTGTTTTTGACAGGCTGTCGGAGAAACCAGAGATCAACAGATAGATATATTCTCCACTCGGTGTTTGCTTGGCAGGACACGTTTACTAGCTGTGGAAAAAAGTTCAGATGACTTTGTATCCACCTGCGTCCCCGTGGCTGGATCCCAGAGCAGAGACGAAGATGAAGACGCGGAGCCCCGCTACGACCACTCAGGATATTTGTCTTCGCTAACTTGACTTCCAACAGCCTGGGGACTCGTGCGACAACAACTGGCCAGATGTCTCATGAGTGCGTCTGTGACATTCATTTAGTAGCTTGCTTACCACCAATTTCCTTCACATTTCACCAAAACCTCGAGGCGCACCTGATCTCAATCTATAACACAACAGAAGAGAAGCGGTGCCGCGGAGGACAACAGAGAACTGCACCCGCAGCCGCTCGGCTTCTTATCACAGGCTCATTACTGGTCAGCGTTTGACAAAAACTCCGAGGGGCAGCTGGTCGCTGGCTGCCAGATTGCCTCTCCTGTCTGTGCGCTCACGTTTAGTAGAGGGAGGAAAATTAAAGGTGGGAAAAGCAGGAATGATGCTGAGGGAAGCTGTGTTTACTTGCACAAATCTGTGTGTTCCCCAAGAAAAGAAACCGCTGGAAACTTTAAACAAAAAACAAGAGCCGATGCCAAGCGACGATGCACGAGATCAAAGGAAACAAGAGACAACAAGACGACAAAGGGAGTTAGCGTCAGATAAAACCAGGCACCTTGATTACAAGACCAAATTCCTTTTCGCGAAAAAATGACTACGTAGAGACAGACAATGAAACGGAGGATGTGAATCTAGTCTGGGTGTGTGTGCGTGCGTGTCCTTTTCTCAGATCGTCTCTAAGCAAACTGCCACTTCTGATTAATCTCCGTTGAAAATCTGTGTTTGTGTCGACAATATATTCCATTTGTTTCCCCGAGGGGAGAAACCGAGGCAGCAGCGCTAGCAGTGATTAGGTATTCTGCATTCGGTATAAGGTTTAGCACAGGGGACCTCGGGCCTCCTCCGAACCATATTTCATGTTTTTTATTTATTTATTTTTATTTATTCCAGTTTCATGAGCACAAACAGATTGGATAATGTGGATGGGGAGTCTGGGATTAATTTTGAAGCAGCTGATTAGAGAGTGAGAGTGTGCGTGTGTGTGTGTGTGTGTGTGTGTGTGTGTGTCCTGGGCTAATTGTGTCTGGGACCATGCCGAAAAAGCCTCGAGGCTTTGCAGCAGTCTGGAAGATAGAAACACACACTCCTCCTCCTCCTCCTCCTCTCTGCGTATCCCCCCTACAGCCCACTCAATCAGTTTTTTCACATCTTCCTGTTGTCTGCAAGAAAAACTTCACTTGTGTTGTCTCCCGTCTTTCCAGCACTTCACTAATCCGCTGTCGGTTCGACCACCTTACTTTCCCCACCCCCTTGTTTCATTCCATCCTACACCACCCATCCTCTCCAGTGAGAAGTCGATCACAACATTGAGTACACAAGAAAAAGAATAAACTTTGATGTACGTGTTGTGTCCCTCGGATGGTTTGTTCAAGTTTCTACAATGACTGACGTGTGCTTTGAATAACACAATCCCCCAAAATGTGTCTTTTTATTGAACTGTAAACACAATACAAAACGATTGTAATTGATCTATTACAGCATGTTGACAATATTTAAGTATCATTTCATATTCAAAACAAACTACGCAGTTATTAGCACTGTTCTGCTAAAGTGCAAATTAAATGGGTTTCATGGCATCTCAGTCTATTCTACTGACCTGACCGACAGTGTGCGGACCCCTACCAGTGGGTTAGTGTTCAGTATCATAAAACACTAAGTCAACAATGCACAGGTAGTAATACTCAGGCTGAGACTGCAACCTGAGGGAACAACTTCAGGTTTCCAAGCCATTAACATGGCAACTGTAACTACTGTTTGAATTGAACAGTTACAAACGGTCTTTAAATGAACCGCTTTGCAAGAACTGCAGAATGAATATTGTGAGAATCAAGAACAACCGTCACTGTCATCATCAGGAAGTTATCTGCAGGTCCGTGTGTGATTCCCAGTCAAAAGTCAAATGCAGGCACAGAATGTCAATAATGAATATGAATTCATTTATTCTAGAACCCTGATCAGGTCCAGGCCGATGCGTCCCCTCTGAGGGTCCACGTTCAGGACCCGGACCTCCACCCGCTCTCCAGGTCCCAGAGCGAGGCTGCGGCGGCGCTGGCTCGCAGGCAGCTTGTCCAGCGTGATGTTGCTCTTATGGATGAGGCCTGAGCGACCCACGCCAATATCTACAAAAGCCCCGAACAGAGCGGTGTTGTCCACTCGGCCCGTCAGCACCGCACCCACCCGCAGATCGCTCATGGACACAATGCCCCGCTTGAAGTCCGCCTGCCCAAAATCTGGCAAAGAGAGACAAGACAGAGACAATATCAAAAAGATGAGGTGGCCAGATGACAGTGAGGCAGGAAGACCTATGACAAAGTCAAGTATGAGTTGCAGCTTGCACAAATGTTTTGGAAGAGAACCGGGAAATGGGGACTGCACGAAAGTGTGTGTGTGTGTGGGGGGGGAGCAATGACAAACAGGTATTACATTTCAGGCAGGAACCAAATACTTGTGTCTACATACTTCCACGTTTCTCTGCATTCTGTCCTACCCCACTTTCCACTGGGCCCGGCGCATGAGAGAACTTTTTCCTCTCTGTAGCATTAACACAAACAAGGAAGGCTCGCGCCCCAGGAAATAGTCCGGTCCAATTATCCTCCCCACAGCACTGATTTCATGCGGTAGTCTCGGCCCATCTGTTTACTCAGCTGAGCACCGGCTCGGAGGCCAAGCATAGTGTGCTGCAACCGAATAGGGGCAACCTGAGAATGAACCTCCAAGCTGCGTTCCTTAATTTTAAAAAGGAGCTCGCTCGCACTGACTTGGTATCCAGGCTGTACTTTGTACCCTTCCCTATAAGACACTGTATGGAAACGGACAACACAGACCTAACTTCATTAGTCTACCTAATTTGCAACAGTATTTTTCCTCTTTCCATTTTTGACTGAAATGAGAAAATGTCAAGAAGCCCTGTCCGATAGTTTATATTTGTAGATTATTTTGCTTCCTGAATCAGCGAGTACACAATTAAAGTGCAAGTTTCTATATTATACAGTATTTATACTATACTCTGAGCTAAAGGCTTTTATATTCATCTTTTTCCAGAAAGTAGACAGGGAAAAGAAAATAGGGTGAATGATGTGACAAACATGTTTCAGAAAAAGAACCTGAGCCACAGCTACACTTGCCGAAAATCGAAATGCTTGTGACTGTTTATGATTTTATTGCGATATGTATGTGTGCCCAGACTCAGGAGCATGTGATTAAGGAGAAAAACAGAGGTCTTTTGTGTATTTGTGTCTCTGTGAAGAGATTCTGTCCAACAACACTGTCTGCTGGACCCATCACACCCTGTCAGAAACACAGTGCTGGTGTTGTCGGGCCACGGGGAGGAAGCCGCAGCACTGTCAGTTCCTATCAAGTTACACGGCCAAGATGTGCCTATTATAAGAAAGGCACAAGACGAGTCCGTGGGTGTGTTGTAACCAGCAAACCAGTCAGATACAAGTTTCTATCAGTCAGCAGGGACCTGCAAAGAACATTATGAAGGAAAGACGAGAGACTAAGAGAAGTTACTGTGGCTGCGAGGTTGCTCTCACTTTTACGAGTGTCTATGAAATTTTATATGATGAAAAACATGGATAGTTTGAATGTGCAAAAGAAGAAAGCAACACTGTTAAATTCTTCTCACAACCTCGTAGATCAAACCGTTACAAGACAGTGTTACGTAAATGTTGAGTTTTACGTGGATGCATATCGTTTTTTTCAAGTGTTCATTATGTTCATTGTTTGTGTTTCTGTGTCACATAAAATGAGTTGAGGTCAGTATGTACGTGCTGCTGTGATTGGCGGGAGTCTTACTTTGTCGTATGTCAAACCCAGGGGGCTGCGTGAGGCCGTCGATGATGAGTTTGAGGGTCTCGGCTGTGGTGTCCAGTGTCCGGGCCAGTTCCTCGGCACTGCTGGTCTTAACCTTGCTCTCCACACACTGTCGCAGGCCCGCGGAGCCAATCTGGTCTGCGCTCCCACCCACGAGGGACAGAAATCTATAGAGACGGAGGATACATGTGAAAACTCAACTTTTAAATCTACAAAAACACAAAACAAGAGAAAAATCTTTAAAGGGGGATTCATAGTGTCTACATCTGGGGTTTCCTTGTGACGTACATGTTGTCATCCATCCATTCAACCCAAACTTTGTGACTGTACACTTCAACCGTGGATGGTCCAGGTACATTATATATATTATGTATGCAATATTTTGTTCTTCAACACTTTCTGTGTAATATGGGGTCAGGTACGCATGCATGGAATGCCAGACCAATCCCGGACCCTTATTTTAGTATAAATGGAACAGCGGCGCGTGAACGTATGACTGGAATGAGTTCGCAACTCTCAGCTGACACACAACTCGGAAAGTATGGTCAACCCTCTACACTCCGCGGGAGAGAACCGGGCCTATAGGGGGATGTAGTCAGAGAAGGAAGGGGGAAGGGGATGTAGGGAAGGCGGAAAGTGATGACAGACTGAGAAGAATTATGAGGAAAAGAATAGTAGAACAGTCCAAAAAAGAGGAGAAGCTAAGTAACAGGAAGGAGGGAAAGAAAAGCTAATGCAGGTAGAGTGAGAGGGGACGGAGGAAGGTGTGAGAGTAATTACACAGAATGCCGGGAGCTGCAGAGGCCTGGCTTTCTGTTCCGAAAAACACACACATTTATTTTTACCCGCTAGTAAATCAGATAAATCCACAGTGGGCTGTAAACGCCCCAACACCTTGTCTCAAGAAAGTGCCTCCACTTTGCTGAGGTTGGACTGTTTGTCCGTCCGTCAAAAAAAAAAATCTCCTTACATTACTTTATTCTAGCAGGATGTTCCACCTCCATAACGTCTAGACGCTCAGTCAGGCTGCACCACTTAAAATTCACCGAGCCCCGAGAATTAAATCCAAACTAATTAGCTGGTCGACAATCAAAACAGACTTGGTAATAAACTGGCAAAGGGAGCCAGAGTTACAAATATGGAAAAATATAGGATGTGTGTTGAGTGCGTGTGTAATGTGCACTCCGTATAAATTATTTACAGTAGGCACTTTCCAGAGTTGGTGATAGATGTGATTGCATTTGCTTCTATGCATGCATTCATGTGCGCACCAGCTGGGTAGCGACCGTGATGGATGTCGCTCACTGGCAGCTTGACGCCAAGCAGACTCAACAGCTGTCCCCCCCCCACCCACCCCATGATGGACAGAACAGGTGGACACACACACAGGAACCTACACACAAAGTTGATTCATACAATGTGTTGTTCGGAGATGCTCGTTTGGCAGTGGCTGGGACAGTGCGGATGTAACGCGACACGGCTTGTGTACAAACTATGTATGAGACAGCTGTGAGCGGAGAGAGGCCCCCTGCCAGCGGGGTCAGCATCTCGCGTCCAGGAGGAGACGACAAACAGAATCAATCCCTCAACGCCAGCGAGCCAGATCGGTACAAAATAGAAGCTAAGTATGTGCCAGAAATGGCTCAGTGGTGAGGAAACAACACCTTTTGGACCAAAATGGACGTCTGCCTAACACAAGGATCTTCTCTCCTGTGGCTCCCTGCAGGCTTCTCGGCTTTCCAACCAAATATATCTCTTTGCAGGGAAAGAAATATTTGTGCCTTGGTGGCCTGGAGGTCTGAGACACAAACCACATAACTCCACTGAGTTTGTATCCAGCCTTGGACCTTTTGTTGAGGGTCATCCCTCTTCCTTTCTCTGACACTAAATATTTCCTGTCTTTCTCTACCGTTTCAAAAACGTATGTATACATAAATAAAATAAAGCTTGGAGACGGGGTAGACACATTTTTAGTAAAGGCAAAAGGATGTTCAGATTTAACATTACTAGTGTATAAAATGTACTTCAGCAGGGTGTTGTTCTTCTACCAAGGTACAACAAGCTTAAGTATACTTCAAGTTTAATTTCTTCGACAGAGACTAATCATATTATTGGAAATTTTGAAACTGTGGCTTGCAACAGGTTCAAATATTGTCCATATATGTTGAGCCAGAATAACAATCTTCTTTCCACCAACACTGAAACCATTCAAAGTCCAGTCAAAACAACCTCAGTGACAAAATCTGTGAGAGGGAGAGGAACAGAGAGGTAGAGGTGAGGGAGAGCGGAGAGGAGAGTCTGGCTCTAAATCTTACAATGCTTTTGGTGGATGGTGGGTTATATTTCCAGGTGTGTGTGTGTGTGTGTGTGTGTGTGTGTGTGTGTGTGTGTGTGTGTGTGTGTGTGTGTGTGTGTGTGTGTGTGTGTGTGTCCCATCTCATTTTTCAGGGCCGTATGTTAGTATTTAAGGGGTACCAGGAGTCTAGGGGCCCACACCACTGTCGGGTTCATACTCATAATTATGACCAACACAGTGTGTGTGTGTACGTGTGTGTGACTGTGCGACTGTGTGAATGTGTGGTTGGGTGGGCTAGGATACAGATTTTATCCAGGCCCACAGCAAGAACCTATTCTGACTTGTATTAAAAAAAAGATATTGGGCCCCAACTGTTACATATCAGGGAAATATTCATCACAGCGTGGACCCCCCAGAGTAACACAATACACTTCATTGATATTTTGATGTGAAATAGTCTGGATTGTGTTCCTCTGATTATTAACATTCTTTACAGAAAGTCTTCACTGCAGATATGATTTGCTTTAATCAAACAAATCATACCAGTTGTGAAACAAAGGTGGACAAATTGTGTCTATGCCTTTGTGTTCTTGCATGTGTGTGTGTGGTGGTGGTATATGGTTACAAAGAGGAGATGATGTGTGGGCTGGGAGCAGTGATGGAGGATCCAGTTTCTCTAATGTGATGAACATGATATTCCTTATAAACCATAAAGAGAGACACACACACACACACACACACACACACACACACACACACACACACACACACACACACACACACACACACACACACACACACACACACACACACACACACACACACACACACACACACACACACTCCGTCACAATGCCTCGCTCCAGACCTCCTGTCCTGAGCTGTTGTTCGTGAGGATGTGAAAAAAGGTCCTCAAACCTAAAGCTCTATACCCAATTTGAGTTTTTAATTTAAAGAGGTGTTAAATAAAGGATGATTTACTAATTATTGACTGTACGGAAGAAGATTCACTTTCAAAATGTAGAGTTAACATAAAAATACGACTGACATGACACTAAAACTGGTAGTGGAGTGGAAACCCATTCAAATGTTAAGTACAAGTACAGTTTTTATTGCTTTGTTTGTTTGTCTGTTTAGCAGGATTGTGCAAAACGCTACACAACTAATTTCCACAAAGTTTGGGGGAAGGGTGTCACAATGTCAGAGCAAGGACCCATTCAAGCTTTGTTGCCTTGATGGAGGTATGAGCTCTCCCACCACCCTTCCAGATCCAAATTAAACCATCACTTTGAATGAATGACAACAAAAGTCAAACATGTGAATCAAAGCCCAAACATCACAGCTGTAATCGGAGGACTTTTATTTAGGAGACAGCACAAATCAGACTCAACTACACACTCACCAAGCTGGATGGTCTATTGTGCAGCGGCGGGAAACACCCCCAGATTTCAAGTATCAGGTGATTCATTTTCCACTGTATCAAAACTAAACGAGGCTTTCAAAATTCCTAGGAAGAGCAAGTGCTGACATGCGCGGCTTTCCCCGTCGTCCAACGTCGTTAACATTTAAAGCGGAACGTGACTTACTGTGAAACCACAACACGTGCTTTGAGAGGTTTTAAAAATATATATTTATATATACACATCTCTCAAATTCTGCATAGCCTTGTAAAAAAAATGAGACCATCACTAAATATGTGTATCAAGTGAGATATTAATCAGCAGTGAATTGAGTGGATTCCCAGACAGGGATTAGGAGCTAGTCAAAACAAAGAATACAGCATTTGCCGACACGGGGTTAAGAGTTCTGGACGGTAGGAAAAAATGTAGAAGCTGAGAATGATAAGTAGAGTGGTGAGAAACAGGAGTAAGATTTAATTATGAAGCTTGGAGAGGCTAAAGACACAAGTCGCAAGACTGAGAAATGAACATCAGACTGAATTTTCTAGTGTCGTGCCACCTACTTGACTAAGTGTTGGATATTTACTGAACAAATAGAGCAGCTGAAAAGTGTTTCCTGCGATGAAATGAACGTTTTTTTGAAACACTCAAGAGAAAAAGGAGACTTGGAGTGTACAGTCATTTTCACTGTCCCGGATTACATGTTATTAATACATTTCTATACTAATGTAAATGTTGCATCAAGATTTCTTTAAAAGATCTTTGATCAAAATGAGAAAACTGCAAATTGACCAGCTGTCAGTTAACAGGGGAACAGAGAATGATAGAGGGATGGATGGAAGGATGGAGAAAATCGAGACTGATGCCTTCCCAGACAATAGGATGTGTGAATATGGAGCAAAAGATGTGTGTTCATGTACTGTTGGTGTAAAAGAGGACAAGTAAAAAAGCAAAAAACAGGGTTTTGTATAAGCATCGATCCATCTTCACATAAGCACACAGAGACATGTCCACTCACACACATGTTCTGAGCCCATTAGAGCGATGCTTAGAACCACTAGTGTCAGAACTTATGTAGACTAAACACAGTTGAGTGACTACAGCTGTATAAGAGAAGGCCCGCCCTCTTTCTGTCTGTCAGTCCTGCTCTCACACACAGGACACAGGAGTCCCGGGTGGATGTTCAATGTGCTTTTGATATCAGCATCGGCAACGCTAACAATCATTTCTCACACAAGGACACACACACACACACACACACACACACACACACACACACACACACAAAGCCAACACCTCCTCTCTTGTATCCCATGTCTGTGTAAATCAAATCAGAGTCCTCCACCACTGTAACCAGCCCCATATGAGACGGTGTCAAAATCAACTCCATCTCAGCCCAAACACGCTCCTGCCGATGGGGTGGGGTGGGGTGGGCTGTGTGTGTGTGTGTGTGTGTGTGTGTGTGTGTGTGTGTGTGTGTGTGTGTGTGTGTGTGTGTGTGTGTGTGTGTGTGTGTGTGTGTGTGTGTGTGTGTGTGTGTGTGTGTGTGTGTGTGTGTGTGTGTGTGTGTGTGTGTGTGTGTGTGTGTGTGTGTGTACTATACCTTTGTGCCACATGGTAGGACTCGGGGTGAATACAGGTCTGGTCCAAAGGGTTAAATGAGGTTGATACATTGACTGAAGTCTTTCCTTTGCCCTTCTTGGCCGCTGGTTTCTCTGGCACTGATGGTTCAGGGTGAGGTGAGGTTTTCAAACTGTTTGGAAAAGAAAAGGATTTTTAATCTTACATTTTTAAATTTAAAAAAAGATACAAGTTCGTATATCACCAAATTCTGAAAAAAGTATCTGTATCTGGTCTTGCAGGTTGTTTGGCAAGTTGTATTTTGACTCTACCCAAGACTCTAATTAAGACTCAGCATTAATAAATTAAACCGTGCACAGTGAGACCTAAAGTAACTGAGGCATAGTTTCTAAAGAATTTCCTTTATTCTACCTCACGCCACCAGAAATAACAGCTACTCTCCCCACCTTCTTTATATAATGTACATGAAACATGAATTGTGTTATTAATACTTTGATGGGATCAATGAAATTTGCTCTATATTTTGTACCTCTGTTCCTCATCGTAGCATGGACAGAGCTGCACCTGCATTTCTGTGAAAACCTGTAATGCATAGTGTCAATGACACTGAACCTGTCTATAGATCTTTACATGATATTAATGAATATAATCGTGATAAACTTTATTTACATAGCATTTTTCTTAAGTGTCATAAAGCGCTTAACAGAACGAAAATGGGAATTAAAAGCAGAGCAATTAAAACAGTTCATAAAACGGAACATAACACAAACGCTATTAAAAGACACAAAGGATGTTGCCCGTCTGATCTCAGTCATCATGGGGATTAATCATAATGTGCCCGTCTCATACACCCGTGAATATGTACCTGTGTAGGGTCTGTGGGTTGATCCTAATGAAGCCGGCACACTGCTGGAAGGTCTTGGGCCCCATGCCTTTGACCAGTTTGACCTGCTCCCTGTTGATGAAGGGACCTTTCTGCTCTCTCCACTCGGCTATATTTTTCGCCCGGCCCACATTCAGGCCTGCCACATGCCTGGGGAGACAAAACAGACGTCGGATGCTACTGTAAGAAAACACTACAACTAAAGTTTACTGTCAAAATATCTAATAACACCCAGCTCTGAAACATTTGCTTCACACACTGTCCACACAAGAGTTCTACCATATGCAAACAAAAACAGCAGAGCTAACAGACCTGTGACCTGGCACTTCAGGCGAAGCAGGACCAACAGTCACAAGAGACACACGTGAGCCAATATTTAGTGAGTGTATTTGTCCCGTTTTGGCCGAGCAAAGACGAGAGGTGATTTAAAACTCAATTAGGTCGGCTCTGTTAATGTCCGCGGTGACTCACCAATGCTAAAACACATCGCTATGTCAACACTCCACATAATACCTCAGTCATCAACACGTCTAAGTGTGTTTAATGTGTGTGTGAGTGTGTAGCATGACTTCTGGCAGGAGTGGAAAAAGCTCAGACAGGTAAACAGATGACCTGACGCCTGCCCTGCAGCTGATGCCAACTCGTTTCACACCTGTTTGTATGAAGCGTGCGTGTGTGCTATCAAATTTGAGGACTTCCTGTGCTTGTCCTGTACATTTCATGGTAAATATGTGTGCGTACAGTATTCTGCCAGAAATACTTGTAACTAAACGAATACATGTATGTAAACGTTTCCTTCTCTGCATGAGTGCGTGTGTGTGTGTACCTTGCCTAATCCCCTTAGTTGATTCCAGTCAGCCCAGTAAGCCAGGCCAGGGTGTGAAGCATTAGTCTAAACAGAAAGCTGGCGGGACATCTATACACGCGCGTGTGTGTGCGGCGCGTGCGTGCGTGTGTCGAGCATTCGTCTGTGCCCAAGTGTGAATGAAGCTTTGCCATGTTGTGACTGCTGAGGGAAAGTATGTCAGAGGTCTGAGCCCTATTCATCTCACAATTAGTGTGCGGAGGAGAAAGTGCTCAGGTGTAACACGTGCACTTGCTTATGAGGACATATACACGTGTCTGTATGCACTGCCTTTACCTCATCAGGATCTCGGAGCAGATGTTGATGTCCACTCCCACGAAGCTCACACACTCCTGCACCACGCCGTCCAGCGCTGCCTTCAGAGCTCCGGCTGACACATCATGCTACAAACACACATTCAGAAAACCACATTTTATTACACATTAATAATGCACTGAGAGGAAGGGGGGTTAATTGACAAGTAGTTCAGCGAAGTAAGAGGTAAAGAGACGAACCGTGAAAGACAGAGAGAGCTGATTGACGGACAGAGGGGGCGCAGAAAGGAAGAGAGAGAGTGAATGTTTAGTTTGGCAGCGATATCTCTCTCTCTCTCTCTCTCTCCTGCTAACACAGTGTTCTCATTACTGTAGCTCGCTGTCCATCAAGATACTCAAAATGAACTCTTCACACTTCTCAACCACCAGCCAATCAAACACTATCAGGACATATTCTCTAAAGGGGCTAGAGAGGAGGAGATGAGATTAGAGGAGATGAGATTAGAGGAGGAGAGAGTGTACAAGTATTTCATTCAATTGCAATAATTATGAATATTACATTCCCTTCTTGTCCTGATGTTGGTTTGTTAAATTGTTAGTAAATTGGGCAACACAAAAAAAGAAAGGAAACTCGAAGGACTAACAAATGATTTTGTTAAACCAGAAAATCCATAAACCAAACATGTTTCTCAATATAATCAAGGCCACTTTTTGAATTTTGTAATCTACGTAGTATGGAACGAATAATTGATATCAAATAAAATATAAATGTAAAATATATCAAAAATGTAAACCTAAAGTAAGAAGCCAGGAGAGACATAATATAAAGCAACATGTCAATAAATGATTTGTGTGAATATTAAAATGGGCAGTACTTAAAATAACCACAAATAATATTTCAGATATGAGGCAGGATGGGGCCAAAAGACAGTTCTGCTGAAGCCCGACTGCTGGAGGATCACACAACACTCACTGAGCCACACTACTGTTGTGCGTGTGTTTGTGTGAACCTGACCGGGACTATCATGGGTTTCTGCCTTAACATGATCGCGCTCTGAACAAACCTTTACTTGTAAACAGATAACAAGCAAACGCACCCTTCTCTGTCAGCAATAACAGGACAATGGGACGGATGAGGACAGATGAGGACAGACAGGCTCACGTTACTGTAATGCAACAAAAAACAAAAATCACAATGCTCAAAACGCTCTAACATTACACATAGATAAAAAGAAAATGAATAATGGATAACCACTCGGGACCCAAACTGGCTGCTGGGTAATATTATCCTGGAGAGTATAAAAGTTCTATGAACAAGCTCCTTCAAAAGATAAGTGGCACATGTCTAATGACAGCAGCTCTACTCCTATAGAAAAAGAAAATACTGGTACTTTAAATTAAATAAATGATCTGGATGCTGTTGACATTTCTAAATGCCTGGATCAACATACTATGTATTGTTTAATTTTATTAATGTTAATTGCTGAACAAGCTCAGGTTTCATTTTTGCTCATCCTGTTGGCAAGCTCCTCCTTAAATGAACTGTAAAACTAGCATTAGCATATTAACAGTGAGTTTAATCCTCGCCTGCAGTAAGAAGGACGATAATAATGCGTCATTAAGCAGAGATGGGATAACAGATAAAGAGAGGAAGTAGTAACAGAGACAGCGAGGCAAAGCAAATAAACCCTGGTGACTCCTTCAGTGACCTGCAGCATGATTCTGGGTGAGAGCGCTTGAGACTCTACAGCCGGAGGCATTTTGGAGACAGTAAAAATAACTTTCCAAACAATAAGAAGTTCCCATTTAAGTGGGACTGGAAGATTTATGACTTCCGATGAGGACATGTGGGAGAGGTGAGAGACGAAGGTAGAGGGAAGAAAGAGAGAGGAAATCACCTGTAATGTCACACCGGAGAATGATGTTTTCACGTGAGAAAGGTGGAGGTGTGCGAGGAAGCGTGATTTTTAACCTGCAGTAAAAACCCCGATGAATATGTTCTCAAATTCTAAGTGAAACCTTATAGAGGTGGGAGCAGCACTAGAGGATTTCAGGTATTGCGTTTGCATGTGCACAGTACATAACTGAAACTTCCATCTCTATCAGTATTCATTTCAATCCAATTAATAAGAAAATTAAAGATAAGATTGAGGTGACGAACACTAACAACAACAGATCGCTGCACAATCCTTGCTTATTAGGAAACAGGGTTTATGAAGCACAAAGTATTTTATTGTCGATAACCGTGTGATTAATGTTGACAATGTTTTCAGTTGTGCATGTACCTCTACTGTTAGTATCAACAGCAATATATTTACAATGAAATGTGCTTTAAAGTACAAATCATGTTGCTAAATGATTGCTAATGATTTGCTAAAAGACAAGTCTTCAAGGTTTGAAGTGAATAACTCAGATGAACTGAAAAGTCAAATTAAAAAGAAAAGAGGACAATCAGCCAAAAACGACAGATAAACTATTTTGTGATGGGTTCAGACCAGCCTCAGTCATGTTGACATTCTGACCCATTAGTACTCAGTAGTCATTACATGAGTCATCCACGCTCTTAAGCAGGACAACACCCATCATTAAACTTGGCCTTCATTTGAACTATCCACCTATAAAGCTTTGTGACTGTGTCTTGCAATCTCTCCTGCCAAACAACTGAAACACCACCGCTGTGCTGACGTCCTGAGAGCGGAAGTGCTCATGGCGCTCGACCCAGTTAACAGTGACACTACCTGCACCAACAGAGCTCGTCCTGCTGTATCTTTCTACCCCTCGAACCATGCATCCATTTTTTTTAAATTAGAATTTGTTTTTGTGGGGGCACAGAGATATTTAAGAACAAAAGTTAAAGGTCACAAAAGGCACAACACCCGCAAACCACACCCATAGACATTAGAACGTCTTGCTACTCTACGACCTGACCTCTACAAACCGATCCCATCCACCTCGCCCACAGATACCATTTTCACAACCACCTTCACTCTCTCATTTCGTGGTCCCACTGCCCGAACCCTCAAACTCATCCACAACCAATGGGCTGGATCCCTAAGGTCATGTTTGAATTGGCCAGAAAGCACCTGAAGCCAGCCAAGCAAACACCCAAAAGACAAAGTGTTTCTGTCTGCACCTCCAGCACTTAAATGCTGCAGTTACCACACGTCAGTCAGAGAAAGATGGAGGAAAGAGAGCGGTGCGAAAGAGAGCGCGAGGGGCAGAATGAAAACCAAAACACTTCTTTGTGAGTTATTTCACAGAGAAAAAGAAAAACATGAATGTCCTTTTCTTTGATGCAGAAATGCACACATACTGTAAATGTGGGCAATACAAATCTGATATGAGCCTTTCACAGGGATATTGATATCAACCCTTTTTTGCTGATGAGCATCAATATGAAACGTTTTATCTTACAGAATAAACAATGCAGAAAAGATGTGCATTTATGTTTACATTTAATGTAATGTTTCTTAGTTTAAGCTCCATATATTTGGTTATAATAAAGTGCGTGTGAGCGTGCGCGCGTTTGCACATGTGCATGTTAAATGCCAGCGTTAAATACTACCTATAAATCAGCAGCTGAAAGTGATATGGCAGCGAGGAGATAGATTTATGTTTTTCCGACAATGCTTAATAGCTATTTCTCTGCTTCTTGCCTAACAGACACACAGACACACACACACACACACACACACACACACACACACACACACACACACACACACACACACACACACACACACACACACACACACACACACACACACACACACACACACACACACACACACACAGTTACCTGAGGGACTGCAAATCACAGCATGAGAAAATCAGAGCTCAATAAGGCACCGGAAGTGCAAATGACAGAGTGAAATTACCAGGATTTATGAAGTAACGTTAGAATCAGTCAAATATTCAATTACATGAAAAAAGTTGGAAGCAATTTAAGCCTTTTTTATGATATACTAGTTACAGAACAACTTTGTTAGCCAAGATCAGCAGCTAATCTGTTACTGAAATAACAATACCATTCTAAACAAACTGAACAACACTAAAATTTGATCTATTGATGAATAAGCAGACAAGTGGTATTTAGCCTGTTTAAATCTATCATACAAGCAAAATTACAAAGCCTGTCTCATCTCACCTCCCGACTCATCATCCAAAGACAAAGACACAGACAGACAGGGACATACCTAATCAAAATAATTAAAATGGTAGCAGATTGTGTTTGGCAGCTTCTGCCACAGATCAAATCTGTACGAGCCCGATTGTTTTTCCCACGCCTCAAATCGCAGAGGCAGGAGCCATCAGTCACTGTCAATGCTCCGTTTCTCACTCTCCTTCCTGTCTGTTCCTGTCTCCCCTGTAGGCACAACCATTCAGGAATGAAAGCATGCTGTAGCGCCGACACACACAGACACACACACAGCACTGCAGGCCGTGGTGTGACAGTGACATCACTTGCTGTGAGTTAAAACGTCAATTCAGGCGCAGTTTTTCAACAAAGTCTGAAACCTCATTTCACTTCACTTGTTTTCCTGTGGTCTCCGGTCAATCAAGTATCAATAAGGTGTATTTTATTATTTTAGAGGCAGATTAATCACTAATATGTGGGTGTCGGCCTGCGTCAGCCGACAACCACAGCACAGAAACGCCAAAGATATGTACTTTTGGCTGACATTTAGTTTTGAAACCCTCAAATATCAATATTGTTATCAGTCTCCACTGATCCGTGGCTCTAATAAACTATGGTGGTCGCAGCTGCCAAAATCTGCCTTATCCACTTTGTAATTACATAACATAGCCTACAAAACTAATATTAGACCCTTGTATGTATTACAGAGAAGAGCGATAAGTCACATGTGTTGAAACTTAAAGATTTAGCTGACTCGAAAATATTATTGGTTATGTGTTAAGCCAGAAACGGGCTGCTACCTGAAAACCTATAAAAGCTGTTTACGTTAACAGAAACCGAGGGAGATCATTGAAAGAAGTATCATTTCAAAAGATCCCATATGAACGTACAGTGAAGCAGACGTGAGTGAAACTGTGGAATTCTCTACACAATTATTTAAAATGTTGCTTTTAATTGTCAATTTAAGCGTATTGAGTCATATATATGGTTTAAATTGATGTAAAATTATGGCTATCTGCATTTATGTTAAGTTATATATATATATATGAAAGGTTAATGTCAGATTTTTCTCCTTCCTGCTGCCTTTTTAGTTCGTGGCATGTGTATTATTTTGGGGTACACAAATAAATTAAATTAACTCAAACTCAAAAAATAATGACCCTGTACAAGCTGTACTGCTTAAAAAATAGATTATATGGCGTGAAAGGAAAGCAGAGGGAGAAGAGTCATTGGGACGAGTAAAAAGTCTTGTAAAAGAATGGAGGGAGTTGTAAGAGGTGAGGTGACTGACAGTTTCTTTAATATCCGGGTGGCAGGCAGTGTTTTCTTACACAGCAGTGTGTGTCTCTGTGTGTATTTTCCCGTAGTTAGTCTCACAGCCCTGGGGATTACTCAGCTGTCAACAGACCACAGCAACCTAAAGAGCTGATTGACAGATGGAGGAGCCGTCCAAAGGCCACACCCACTAAGCGTCTAATTATAAAAGGAATCCCATCCCGAGATGTTCGGAACTTTAAATACAATTAATCTCATATGTATAAGACCATCAGCGCAATTTCAATGTGTAGGAAACTGCAAATATTAGCAAATACTAAGAACATTGTCAATTCAAACAGACGTGTATCTGGCAAACCCCAACATACAGCGAGACCTGTCCGTCAGTGGTGCTGCAGTGAAAACCAGAGTTCCCACACCAATAGTTACGTCCAATCTGAATTTAATGGGCCTCACCTTTTCAGCCCTCAGCTCATTTCCTCCTTTCTCTCAGAGCTGTCACTCACTCGGTCAGCAGAGGGAGATAGAAAGAGGGAGCACGCTGTGCCAACTGTCTAGAGTTACAGCTGCCCTTATGCTTTTTTGGGTCTAATGCCATTAAACTCTCAGAAAGCTCAAAACACCGCGACTCACACGAAAAGAACACCAGTGTGCATGGACGCACTTCTCACACATTTACATTCACACATGCACCAACACAAACGTATACACACACACATGCAAGGACACACACTAAAAAGGGATGTGTGTGCACGTGCGTGTGTGTGTTTGTGTGAACTCACATGTAGGTCAAAGAGATGTCCCATCTCATATCTGTCAGCACCCAGAGTTTATTTACCTGGTTATATTATCATTTGTTGACCTAGTCACATGATCTGAGAGCGGGAGGTGCAGAGCCCCCGGCACCCCAGAGAGCCCAGTCAGGACATGATGAGAGAAACGGGCCTGTGACCTAACAGCCACACATGCACACGCACAGCCACATGCACATTCTGACCTCCTCATTCCCCCCCCCCCACCTTTAAATCTCATCGCCATCCCTTTTCCTTTGACTTTTGTCCCCCTCTGCTGTCCTTTCCACCCCCCGTCTTCTCTTCTCCTCTTGAGTAGTTGTCCACTGAGGCTCTTTCTTTACGCTGCTGGACTCTTGTTCTTGTTAACACTGTAATGGATGCTCTGGCAGCCAACACCAACAAATGACAGTACTTGGACACACCGCCGAGTTTCAGCTGCTAAATGTTAAAAATGTTTTGACACAGAGGAATGAAGTGCAAATGAATCTCGACCAGCGTATCTCTCATCTATTGAGAGAGTGTCCTCTCTATAATCGAGATGTATCTGATTTCCCCTCAGTCCCTTGGAGGACCGATTGAATACCTCAGCTGATTTAACAAACAAAAAAAGGAACAGCCATCATTTCGTTTTTAGCCGGCTTCTGAAATCGGAGGATTGTCTTCCTTTCTGGATTAACAAATTGCAAAAAATAAAATAAAAAATCTCAGCTTGATCTCATCCAACTTCTTGTTCAAAAGAAACAAGGAAACACTTTTCTTTTGTTTGATAATTTACAACTAACACAAACGGATGAATAGAATACATCACAGGCTGCAAACTTACAGTCACTCAGCCTCTGAGCACATTAACTCATCTCTCTCATCGTTATCCAATGATTAAATAGCCTTGGCATCTCTATGAGGAGAACAGCACTTCTTCACTGACTCATGGTCCCACCTTCCTCTTCCTAATCCCACCTGTTTTACTTTTGACAGATCATGCTCCTGTTTTATCAAATAAAAAGATTAAATAAAGACGATTTACTAGATCTGGAAGCTTTGACTTGAACCTCTGGATTATTCACTAATGGCTGCATCGTGTACGAGTAGCAGTCTGATAATATGACTATTATTTTAGCTCTGCTGCTGAAGTATGAGAGCCACTGCTGAAACTTCACGCTTCATTTATATTCACAACGAAAATATAACCAACACAACTTTGCTCAGTGCTTGCAGCGGACTGGTGCTATAATAAAACAAAGGGGACGCTACTACACACTCACTGTGACATCACCATTTGAACAAAGCACAAGGGAGAAGCAACACATGGGGACTCTATCTGGACGGAGGTTGTAGAAACATCATTCAATTACAAGAAAAGTTAGGAAAATGATCAAACAGATTATGAACTGAATTCTGTTTGTAGAAATAACTACTGAACCTTGTGCACACGTGGTGTAACACTCTGCAGCTACATCCACAAATGACACCATGTGTGATCAGGATATGAATCAAACTAATTCAATTTAAACGTCCTTGCACCAGTTTTGAGGAATTAAGTATCTTCTACAGGAGGAACCCATTCACACCCAAGTGATTTCTAAAGGGTCTAATTCGACAATGTACATTTTTTTTACATTGTTTGTGCACATTTGAGCAAGCGAAACAAACATCTGTGCTTCATTATTTCTCAATGTATTTATCTGAAGCGCACTGCGCCTAACTGGAGAATTAATGAAAATAAGAGTTTTGCTCGTACAAACGATGTGATGCCATTTAAACATGAGGCATATGCTTAAATAAATGTAATGTTTAATTTCTCACAATCCGTGCGAGTACAAATGTTTGTTGCCTTTGTCGATTAATGCAAAACTTCAAAAAGGTACAGACTAAAGCGTGTGCAGCTTTGTCCTGAACTCTTTATGCTCAACTTCCTGTCTGTGTTGATGCTTTTCATACTTCAAAATGTTTTACTATAGCTATGTGGGCATCAAGTGAAAAGACCCTGATAAATTAACACACAAATGACATGACATACATGAGTAATCCTATCTGTAACAATTCAATTCTAAGCTATTCCTCAACCGACATGTGTAAATAACGTGTTTAAAGAAAAAGAATCTGAGTGGAAACCTGCGTTCATCCTCCCTCATCCTCATTCATTCCCATTTCCATCCTCTCATACACTTTTCTTCCATGATCTACTATCTGAGGAGAACAATACTGCATTGATAGCTGATGTAAACAGTACGCACACTGACCTAACGCCCGTCTTCACTTTCTCACACAACTACACAAACGCACACATGTGCAAAGTCAACAATGAGCTGTCTGTTGTTTCATCTGCACACGCACATCTGAACACATGGAGCAGCACACAAGCAAAAACAAATGTCCAAACATACGTCATGCCTGAACTTTCATTAATTGAATTTGCTGTCATCCTGAACATCATCTGTTGACACAGGCCTTCGCCAAGTTTATCTACTTCCCTGCTCGCCGGGGTTCTCTCAACCTGTTCCACTTTATCTTGTGTTAAATCCTCACTCGCATACACTTAATGCCTCGAGCACCAGTTTCTGCCTGAAATAGCGAAGTCACATCAAAAGACAGTAACAACAGACCAGGGCCTAGTAACCAGTTGTAGTTTAGCTTTTTTTTAATTATTGTGTACATTATTTCAATTGAAGGGAAAAAAGCTCCTGCACACTGTCCAACTTGCAATCAGCGATTTATTTTGCAGCTGCTGCAACGTTTCCGTACTCGACCAGACAAACATTATTTTCAAATCCGGTAATAAATAGAAAGTAGATCTGCCTCAGCAAAAAGAGACAACACATCGTTATTGAGGTTCAGCTATTTTTGTCTCAATCATTATTTGAAATGTATTTTACTGTATAAAGTACAACACATTTGAAAGACAACAACATATTAGCTAAATATATTTGCCATTTTGCTCTAAAAATATAGAGCATAAATGGCAGGATAAAGAGAAAAATTTAAAAAATACACGTCGAATTCTACTTTTTATGTGTACACGTGTATTGTTGTACATGCTCTCACTCAAACACACACACTTGTCCACTGCCCTCTTTACTCGAGTCTAAATCACAGCAGATGTTCCACTGCCCAGGGACACGAAGCTCTAACCCACATAAGCATCTCAACAGAAAAAAAGAACGAATACACAATTACCTGGTATGTTCCGATGCCTATGTGTTTAGGATCAATCTTCACAAGCTCAGCTAGTGGATCTTGGACACGTCTTCCAATGGACACTGTTGACACACACAGAGAGAGAGAGAGAGAGAGAGAAGAAGAAGAAGAAGAAGCAGGGGTGAGATTTTGTCTCAAGAGATTATATATTTTGTGTCCTGATGAACTAACTATCTGAATCTGAGTTATTAAATATGCAAATCTAGAATATTTATAATGACCAAATATGTAAATTGTCTGCATGTGATCGTGCCGGCCTGAGGGGAGGCCAGACCCAATTGTCATTCCTCCACCCCCCCCCGGGTACTGGAGTCCCTGCACCTGTCATTTAGTTCCCTGATCGATGCTGGAAACGTGAACCTTGAAAACCACTAATTTAACCACACCCGGGCACACGCAGCCAAATGTAGCGCACAAATAAACACACACATGGTCTGTGTTGACCAAAATAAGGTTTGCTTTTAACGGTGGAGTCTGTAAGGCTTCAGCCTGCTGCTGCTCATGAAGCCAAATGTCTTTTCCATGAATGTGCTGGCAGGGTCCAATGACAAGGAGAAAAATTACAAACAACCCGACTCTCTCTCTCTCTCACTCACACTCACACACACACACACACACAAAATAATACATGACATCAGCCCTCAACACACACACAGTGAGGGGGGAGAACAACATAACCTAACAACTGCTCTCAAATCCCTGTAACAGACAAAGGATCTGCTGCTGTGGGTGTGTTATTGCCATTATTTGCAAAGTAGGAATATATTCCTTCTGCCATCCTTTCTGTGAAGTGGCGTTCGTGTGTTTTGCGTGTCTCCATTTTGTGAATGTTTGAAGTTCAGTGGTGGACATGGTAGACGCATGAAACATGTCAGACTTGGATCTCCGAGGCGGAACCGACAGACAAAGAGAATAAGGAGGATGGGATGTAATAGAGTAAGAGAGCATGTCTGGAATCAATGGCTTTCCTCTCCTCTCTCTCCTCTGGCTGCGGTGCGAGGCGGCTGCCTGAGATAATATTTAGACAGGGATGGAGTTTCAACCCTGGCCTTACTCAGTGCACCACCAAAACTCTCCAGCACTCTTTTCCATCTATTCTGTCTCAGAATCCCTCCCTCTCTCTCTTTCTCGCTGAGTGGAGCCGGAGTCGAGCATAACTCCTCAGCGCTTATTGAAAGTTTATGAGCCGTATACAGACCTACAGGAGCAATGGAGAAATCAGTAATAGAGGAAGGACACGTTCAGGATCAGACACATCGCTCTGAAGAACTGGATGAACGTGGCGTGCAGAGGAAATGCTACCTGTAACCACCAGGTGTCCCTAGATTGCCCTGGTCCCTGCTTACTACCACTTGTATAGACAGAGTCAGAAACACTCATAACCTCCCAAAAGCAGAAGAGAAGCACGCAAACACCGTCACAACATCCAAATCTGTAACGGTAACGTCCTGGCTCTTATTACCCATGCAAAGTCAAACGCTGTAGTTCTCCTCGTGGCTTTCATTAGAGGTATAAATATGGCTTTTCATGGCTCTCTGTGCTGCTGACCACAGGAAACTGGTGAGGAATAATCCGGCCTCATGTGATTTATGGCTTTTATAGAGGAAGTCTGCTGGAACCATTTGTTCTCCGAAAATTCTTTTTTGTTCTGCTATGTGTTTTAGCGATGTAGTGTGGGGAGAGGGCGAGGGGAGCGGTGGCAAGTGGGAGAAAGAGGGGGAGGAGGAGAGACATGAGGGAACAGCAGAGTTTCACTGATAATGTGACAATACTGTATTTTGCCAGTAACAGGGTGGAAATAAACTAATACAATTAAAACTCTGTTACATTTTTTGACAGAAATGAAAATGACTACTTAACATAATTAATTTAAGGCTGCTCACCACTACAAAATACAAAGTACATGGTGATACATCTGTTTATTCGTCTTAGTTTCTAACCAGCGATATCATTTGTTTATGTTGCTTCGCCCAAACATCCAACAGGAGTATAACAGAGCCCTGTGTCCTGTAGAATCTTTGCTTTTGAAACTCTTTTCTTCTGTTTCTTACCGTGCATCACTTTGTTAAAGGTTGCAAAGGCAACAAATCTCTAGACAAGAGTAAGTAGCTAATCAAACAGTTAGATACAGATCAGTTAAGCCAATTAAGTGATTAGACAAACACATTACAAGTTAATGATCTGTGGGTTTTAGATTGCTAGTTGTAGAAAACAATTTGAATAACTCTCCTTGGACTCAGGATAACATTTTATAGACAGAAATAAGTGGCTGTTTAGTAAATTAATTGATATAATAACTGCAACCGTACAGTGTCCTCTACAACACTAGCAACTTTGCCATAGACAAGAAAATCACATAAAATGTTGACTCTCTCTCAGAGGAAAGTTATTTGCTGTTTTATATACTGAATTATTGAATTTACTGTATACTTTAATTTTAACATATGGTATTACAATGCACATATTTCTTACAAACATTTTATTTTATAGTCTTTACACCTTAATTCTGTATTTCTTTTTATTGTTATCGTATATATATATATATATATATATATATTTCCCCCTGCGGATAACAAAGTATTTCTAAATCCGATTGTGCTTTACAAGTGTACCTGCACTCCTAAGGTTGGGGTCCAGGTCTGGCATCTCTTTGACTGCCTCAGGACTCACACTATAGATGGAGGCTCCTGCCTCATTGGTTATACTATGGAAAGAAAGGGAAGGAAAAATAATTAAACCAGTGAGACGAAGAAAAGGACAAGATGACGAGCCCTACTCTAAAAGTGGGAAATAAGAGGCAGGGTGGTCAGTGGGGGAGAAAATGAGGGAGACATGGGTGCAAAGGGAAAAAATCTATGGGAAAAAAAAGTGATTACTGCTTGAAAGAGAAAATGAAAAGACTATTTAGGCAAATCACTGCCTTGCTACCTTATTAGAATCTGGCTGGCCCTTTGTCATGAAAGATTAACTATTATTATTACTGACATTAATGCCATTATAGCATTAATCATTCCTGGCCCTGCCCAAACATTAACATCACAATTACAATATTTGATGAAAGAGTCACTGGCTTGGTGAGCAAATACGAATGGTGAACACATTCATATTCAGAATAGGTCGTTTAGCGAATAAGATGATTGAGTTTTATTTTAGATAATTTTGCAAACCACCTTTTCCCCGTTAACACTTAAATAACAATCATAATCTAAATGTATCTGTGTGTGTGTGTGTGTGTGTGTGATTAAGTACAGGACATTGAGGGAGGATGCCTCTGCAGTGCACTTGCATTTTATGTGACACTCTTGCCATCTAGAGGTCATTGGGGTGTACTGCTATTATTGAGACTCGAGATTATAATGTGTTTTTCCTCATTCACCGTCAGGTTCTCACTGTCACATTGCAAAATCTGCAGCTTCAGAGTGTCAAGCAACAGCATCAAACTGTGAAGAGAACCAAGTGTGTGTCTCTAGTTTTTAATCCTTATTGTTCGGAAAAATATCTGATGTAAAAAAAAAAAAAATCATCAGGCACTGGACAAGCACTGAAACAATTTACTGAATCTTAAAATAAGAATAAATCAATAAAGAGTATCTTTTTATATTTCAGATAAATTTTAGACAGAGCCAGATTTCAGTATAACATTCAGGTGGATGAAAACAGAAACTTTTGTCTGAGTATCCACGTTTTCTCGTTCAGACATCTTTGATCGTGTTGTCTTTACAGTGAGGGGGGAAAAAAGAAATGTTCGACAGAGCAAGAAGAGATAAATTAAAAGCACCTTCATGAACTTTCTTTTAAAAATACATAAAAGATGTTATTGCTTTATGACAACTTAACAAAAAACAACATTATTCAAGTTCATGTGGCAATTTCAGTGTTGATTATGTTGATCTGGACAAATAAAATAATTCTGCATGGCAACATTGGTTTGTTAATGTATTCAGTTAAAAGTAGGGCGCTTATCGTCCATCACAACACAGACAGGATGGTGGTACAACAAAGCCAGTGATACCCGCATTAATGCTGCCGACGTACGACTGAAGCTGTCGTATTGTTTAGTCCTTCTGCTCTCTCGGCTGAATGGAGAGAGAGAGAGGGAGAGAAGGAGGACTGGTGGAAGAAAGGGGGGCTTTTTCCTCAGGGCTGACCAATATGATGAGGGGGTCAGCACCTCCCCTGTGTGCAAAACTCAGAGTGAGGCCCTCTGTTGTGTGTGCGCACACACACACCCACACACACAGTCCCAGAGGCCTGGACCTTGCCAGAACAACCTTGCCAATTATAAGTATCTTGTTAATGAGGAGTGGCAGAGGCCTTCTGATGAGAATCACATTTAAATGAACTTGTCCTCGCTCCCTCTTTCCCATCCTCTGCATTCACCCCTTCCTCCACCCCACTGTTCTTTTTGTCAGCTCCTTATCCATCGCTCTGACAGCTGACATATCGCCATGGTGACGCCACTAACTAGCACTGGCACATGACCTTCAAAGAGGTCAATGCGGAGCTGGTCATTAACCTGACACACATACAAGCACGTGCACACACACACGCGTTCATTTACGTTGAGTAATATACACAAGACATAATTGTTGTACAAAAATATCCCCTCTACTTCAGTCTCATGCAGTTCTCTTTCTTTAACGTATGCACAAATGGACATGGCCTTCAGTTAGTTCACATGGAGAGAAAACCTCCCTCTCTGCCCTCATTCAGAGACTCAAGCACAATGGAGGTCAAGTGAAACAGTGGCAGCATCCCAGCTAGTTGTTCAAGAAACAGTGACAAAGAGGAGAGATGGGACAGGCAAACCTGGAGGAGAATAGGGAGTGAAAAGAAAGAGAGGCCACCAGCCCCTATCATGTCCAACTTAATTAAGGCTGCCGCTGGGGCAGCTGGGTAACAGCACTGTCATGGATACAGCTCTGAGCTCTCGTTGCCACAGCGTCCATGGCTGTCGCCATAGTGAGGGCATCGTCCTGGCAGCTAACAGAAGGTTGTCAGCTCCCCAGTTCTCTTGCTTAAGTGGGTGGACGGTCAAAGTGCGGACACACACACTTATACACACATAAAGTCAGTGGTCGGCCCTTGATGTAAAGCAATGACATGATGGTCCCGAAAGATCATCATATATTCACACACTCTTTTGTCTCTACTAATTTTATATATAAACACACACACAAAAACACACCGGCCTGCCTGTAGCGCTGTCCCATCCTGGGGCAAAGTCACAAACTGGCTACCAGTTCCCCTGCTGGTCGTCTCTGAGACACACCCTTGGGCCTGACACACGAACACACACATCATGACTGGCCCCCCCGCTGCCCCTCAAGAAACGTAACATTGGAAGAGATGGATACACACTTTGATACCTCATTATAGCCTTCTGGCACACACGTCTCTCATCTAAATTAAAACAGCTCATCAGATCAGTCAGAAAAGAAGAGGGGCAATAATATCGCCAACTAATCTGATACAGAGGACAAAAAGTGGAGAGGAGGGGGGTGGGGGGGAAGAGAGGAGGGGCAAAAAGAAAATTAAGGCAAATAGCTTAAATGTAAGAACTGACTGGAACTGCAAAGCCTAAGTTGAGAAAGGTGAAATGTGACTTTTCATAGACTGCTCACATTGGTACGGAACAATGTTGTGACACAGCAGCATGCAAGAGAGCGAGAGAGTGTTTGGTTTCACAGTATGTAATTATGTGGCCCAAGAAAGATCTTGAAAGTGAAAAATAAATCTTGCCATTTGGAATTTAAAAAGCACCACCATGAAATTTGTCCGACTGTAAAATTGAAAAATTCAGGTTGATTCCAGTGCAAATAAGTGAAAGTGTGTGGCGTTTGCAGGGATGTGGTCGCAGTGATGAAAAAGGCCAATCTCAAGCAGCATCACATCTGGAAACATGCTGCTGAACTGGACCAGTTGCAAGGACAAAGCTACTTGGATAAAGTCACTGCTCTCTGGCAGAGTTTGGTGTGTCCAACAGGGAGCTTTTCACAAGACCACATTCTGACAGACAATGTTACGCAGGCAAATTTTGTGGTCATCGAATTATTACCCAGGGAGCTGAAACCTCGTCCAGAAGGAGAATTGGTTGCTGCACTTCGGAGTTACGAGAAACAGACAAAGTAAAAAATTGTTCCAAAGTGTTAGTTTGTCCCAAAGAACCATCGCAGAGCTGATTTCTTGTATTTAAAGGAAGGATACCGCAAGAATTTTCTATCTTTTCCAGTTTCCTTTCAGGTCTACAATGAAACGACAGACGTAACAAATACCAACCAACTGGCCACATGGGTTCACTGCAGAGTTCGATGCAATGGAGGAAGCCGTGCATGACACTACTGAGGTCCGAGATATATCTTCATCTTCATCATCATCCACTACCACCTGACATCAGAAACTAGGAACGTACAGCTTCTGGAGGAGATTCTGATCAAAGTTCATGACATTCACATATGAGGTGAGAGTAACATATTGCGGGCAAATTTAGTTTAACAAAGAAAAATCATTAATATACATCTACCACATTTTTAATCCTTCTTTAAATTGATCTTATAAAATTCCTGACACCCAAGATAAGTATAGATGTAGAGTTACTGATCCTCAGAGAAAATCCTAATTTGACACAGCAGCACAAAAGAGCAGCTGCCAAGGGGACGTAGTTAGAAATAAAACTAAGAAAAGAAACAAAAGAAAGCATTGCAACTGTCTTATCTTCTGTGTCAAATTAATTATCTACTTAACTGAGCTGCAATTTTCTTTGCAGCATTAACAGGTTGTGAAGCTGAGATATATAAAACAAATATGGCATTATATGAAAAATACTATCCACAGGTAGACTGCAGTACCACAAAGTCGTGGAGGAAGACAACTTGCAATCTAGATGGGTTTCAAGTTATAAAACTTGTATAAACACACATGATTCACCTTTATAGTGTAATGTCTCTATCTGTCATTTTCTGTGACCATAACTCAGACTGTATTTAACTAGATTGCCTCATTTCATGGCCTTAGGAATGAGCTGTGATGTCACCTATTACCAGCCCAAAATACATTTTTAATAACACACACACACAAACACACAAGTTCCTCTGTCCCGGCTGCTCAAACAGCTTGGCTCCATTGTTCAGTCAGCTGCAAAGCTTGACCTCAGGGAAACAAATTGAGGGACGCACCATCTCTCTCTCTCTTTCTCTCACAGACACACACAGTCACACACACACATACACGTCGGGTCTGAAGACGATGACATTTTTCACAGAGAAAAGCGTCCAAATGGCAGGTGTCAGGGGCCGTCAGTCTCTAGCAAGGCGCTAGAAGGCAGGGAGGCAGGCACGCACACACACACACACACAATCACACACACAAACTCCAACTGCCAGTGTGAGGCACGTCTGAAAAGAGCAAAGCCTCACAGACACTCATGTCAATCTGGTAGCAGGGAAGGCCCGCACTTGTGTCACGCACAAATGCATACACACACACACAAACCCAAAATCCCAAATACACACATGGCATGTCAGACAGACTCATCACACATGTTTGTCACACGCAGGACCATCGCTGGGAACAGTGGAGGCCTTGGGGAGGACGGAATGGTGGATGCGTCGAAGGAGGGGAAGAAGAAGAAGAAGGGACAGTCCGAGGCTGACCACCACTGAGGCATGGTGGGAGGGGAGAGGGAGGCGTGGGTGATATGGACCAGGCTGGCAGATATTCACTGTACACCACCTGCGAATGCCAAAGGTCCTCAGCCTGACACTGCCCTCCCATGAGGAGCTACACAAACAAACACGAATATACTTTTTATAAGAAAAACATTTTAAAAAAAACATGGTGAAGTTGTGGTACGATGCTTTAAAGCTAATTTCCACCAAATTGATGATCTAAGGACAGAAGGTGTTGGATGTTCTACAGTTTTAAATACTTTAGGGGCAAAATTTGGTATTTGAAATATTGAGCTACATTAATAAAATTCCACAAATTTACAATCCTGTGCAAACTCCTCTTGAGGGATGTCCGCTCCCTCATCCATCTCTCTTATTCTCCATCTCTCTAACTATTGAAGGTTTCAGCCTCCACATTAATGTTGGTTCTCTGTGACAGAGACGTTAAGGATTTGATGAAAGGAGCTCTGAGCCTGACGATTCTTAACTCTTCTATTCAAATCGGTCATCCAGCACTATCTCCATTTACACCTGTATATGAATCTTTCATATTTATCACACCACTTAAATACTCCGCTATATTCATATTAGTTACTTTATTGCTCTTGTATGCTCCCTCATTACCTCGACTTGTGTTAACTTGTACTTCATGCATCCTTTGCTTATATTGATATTTTATAATACAGTTGTTCTCTTTTACTTGTATATTTCCTTATAATACTTTATAGTACTTTTTTACTTTAGACATTGTTTCACCATATTATTTTAATCACAAAAAGTGAAGCCTGAGCTTTGAGATGACTACAGACATTCATCCAGCCATCATTTATTTTTGCATCTCCTCTTCCAATTCCAGGGTTAGGTTTTTTCTCGTTGCTATGATATAATAAAAAAGGACATAAGGAAATAAGTCTCCAGCCTTCCTCTATGCATCCTGCATTAAGTCAAATACACAACCTTCTTTTAATGTACCCATGGGTACATGTTTTTCTTCTGAAAAGAAGGCAGACCCATGCCAAGGCCTTTTCGCATGCCTCCAAATGCATCCATCCCTCTGCACCTCCTCCTCTCCAACCTTCAAACCTCCGGTGAGTGCCTGGATCTCACTCAGTCATCGCTGGTCCTGCCACTGTATGTTCATCACTCACTCGGCCTGGCCCTGGGAGCGTGCCTGGTCACAGGACATGACAGGGGATACACACACACACCCGCGACCACGCACAGCCATGAATACAGTCTACACCACTGTCCTGCAGGTCCATCAGCTAGCCAGTAATAATGATCTCATCCCAACAGGAGAGGGCTAGAGGGCAAGACGGTCAAGGACTTATTGTGAGATTGTCTGTGTGCCAGTACAGATGTACACTGGTGGCTATTTGAGTATGTTTCCTGCTGCAACGACTGGAACTGCCCTGGGACAGCTTCAAGTATGAACCAGTCAAGGAGAGAATGATGACTACCACTGGAAAGAGAGATGGCCAACTACTTTTGTCAGTACAACATCAGGCAATGACAGACCTGCACGAAGGGAACACGCCTAAACAACATATTGACATGCAACATAAGAGTCCTTAGATTAAATCAAGTCACACCAAATTTCACACACACTCATGGAAATCAGTTGTCTAAACGTGCCTGATTTTTTTCTCATCAATATCCATGAATTATTCTCTAGGAAATCTGTGAAAATGTTTTTTAAAAACGCCTGCATCTTGCAAAGTTTGAAAGATTGAATGGATCTTTCCCTTTAGTGGAAATCGATTCAGTTATTTTTGTGTGATCTTGCGAAAGAAACACACAAACGGACAGCATATTCCTTAGAGGTAATTATAAAGCATACAAATTGTATAGCCAATTCCCACCTCAATGAATTACCTATAACTTTATTGTAATTCATCAAAATAATGAATTAAAGGCTGGTGACTTGAAGCGCCCTCAGGGATGTGTTAGTGTGTTTATGAGAAAGAGTAACGGGGTCGGTCATCTCGTTGCCTTGAGGAGCGACGGCGCAAGTGGTCAAGAAATTGGATGTCGTTTTTGTTCGCCTTGAGCTGTGGTCACTATGTGTGTGTGTGTGTCTGTGTGTATATGTATCATCACCATTGCCCAAAGATCTCCCTAACCTTACCCCACATATTCTTGCCCTCTGTTTTCATTAACATCAGCCAACCGCTGTCAACATGTCACTCTTCATGTACACAGACCAAAACACATGCATTAATATTCACATAAATTACAGTTAAATCAAAGCACTGTGAAACAAAATGGAGTTTTAGTCTAGTTTAACAGCCGGAAGCAACCACATGCAAAAAAAAAAAAAAAAAGAATCAAAGTGAAAATTAAGACATGATGACAGAAACATTCCCTGCTGTCAATCACTGACCTTTTTTGGTGGTTTTGTCTGTTAAATACTAGTGATAAATCAAGTGAAGTGCCAGCAGGGAGATGGATGGATGTGTGTGTGTGTGTGTGTGTGTGTGTGTGTGTGTGTGTGTGTGTGTGTGTGTGTGTGTGTGTGTGTGTGTGTGTGTGTGTGTGTGTGTGCGTCATCCCTGCCAATCACCTCCATTTAGAAAATCTGACTGTGGTTACAGACCACTGCACGTCACCAAAACACAGCTGAAACACACGCACGCACGCACGCACGCACGCACGCACGCACGCACGCACGCACGCACGCACGCACGCACGCACGCACGCACGCACACACCTGTCTGGCCAGTACCAAGCACTCTGGGTTTTGACAAAACCCACATGCTACCAGTCAGTGCATTGACAGACAAGGTCACGCTGCACTGATCTGTCAAGTGCCACAAAAAACACACACACACACACAAGTCAGAGCTCTAGCCATGAGCAGGTGTTAATGACAATTACCAGGCCATGAAACAGACACATATTTGCACACCTACCTCACACACATCTATATACAGTGCATTCATACGGGTTTAAACCACCTACACCCGAGGAAATCATTTACTTAATTCATAGACATTGAGAGTTTTCTTTGTGTGTTTTTTTTAAACCAATATGTCAGAAAGTGACGTCCAGCAGCAGGTCCTTATACTATTGGGACGCAGCTGCGTAGCAGATAACCTGGTGTGCATTCAGTGGGGGGGGACACCACAGGCGCAGACAAACCTTGTCAGCTAAATAAAACCCCATGCTAGTAAAATGTCCTGCAGGATGCAGGTCAGTGATAAAGGCGTTGTTCAGGCTTAATCATGTAACTGTTACTTTGTTATAAATCTAACACGAGAGTTGTATCTGGGGATTTTCTTCCTTCCCTCAGCTAAGACAAAAATAACAACTACGTGCAATGTTGCATGAGATGCAGTTGAAAAGGAGACACACATAATGGTGAGGTTACTTGTTAGACTAATTTATCTTATCTACTTATCTAATAATAAGTAATATTGTGCTCTATGTGCAATAAACTATATTTTGGATACGTGAATTGATTTCATTGCATTGGTTTCTATTATAGTATTCTTGTCTGAGCGACTTTCAAATTCAATGCAATATGTAGAATTGATCTTATGTCATTTAAAAGCATTAGAATTGATCAGACAGGTGATACAATTAATGAGCAACTGATTCTAATTACGCTTAACATTGCACAAAATCTAAAATGTAACGTGAAAATGTATTAATGAACATCGAGTTGTGATGTAATGAATATTAGCATCCAAGACAAGTATCCACATCATCTTTCTAAAACTAAACAGAATAAAATATGACTCACTAGTTCTATCTGCAGGATACTACTGCATAGATGTGCCCTTGTTTGGATGTCTTTAAAAAACACACCTTACAAATTATGGAAGAAGTGACTCAGTGAGTACGATGAGTTTACTCAAACAGGACTAAGGCACTGAAAAATACACACATACATACATACACACACACACACACACACACAAGGATGTCCCGCAGGCTGCCATTTCTGGCTGTCATTCCAGCTGAGCACTGAGGCAGAAGGACGGAGAGAGAGAGACAGGCGGGTAGAGAAGAAAGGGTGGAGTAGGGTGGGGGTGGTGACACAATGAAGGCTCACATAGGGAGACAGGAAGCAGACGGTGCAAATGAGGCTGAGGTCTTAAATGAACTAATGCACTGTCAAGCTGCAGAGGAGAGAGGAGAGGTTTAATTGCCTCTACAGACACATAGGTACACACACAGATTCATAAAAAAAACCACAGTCATATAAAACCTCTAACAGTACTTCTGCTAAAATGATATATATATATAAAAAAATAAAACTCTTTCAACACTGGTAATATCAAATTTTACTGGCTGTTCCCCACAAGGTAATGATGTTAAAAAATCCTAACAATCAAGCCCATGCTCTTCCGTTTGGTCAAATATAACAATGATAATGAAACACAATCCCTCACTCTCTCTCTCTCTCTCTCATTTTGACACAACATTTTCTGGATTTTTGCTTTTGAGCCAAAATACATCTACAAGTGCACAGCTGCTTTCAATGGCTGAGGATGACAAAGAACGAGCAGAAAGAAAAGTCTCTGGAAGCCAAAGAAATACAGATGGTAAAGGTGGAGCCGTGATTTTGTAAAAGACAATAGTTTTGTCTAGAGCCTTTATTGATGTTTGGAGGCCAATGCTAATATAAGGGAGCTAAAAAGTTGACAATGATTCCTAAGGTGTCATTATCAAACGCTTATGACAACAACAAAAATCTGTTTATCCATAAACTTCATTACAAATTGGCCACTTTTGAATCCCCAAGCAGTAGATCACTCGGGCTCCAGTGTTGCCTGTGTAGTGCAGGGTTGCTGTATGTTCTGCTGGGTGAGCTAGTTGTCTACGAATGGGACGCCTGAAAGACTTCCTATACCTGTCGATCATAAACAGTTTGAAGCAACTTGGGTATAAGGTCAACGAACAAACGTATAGAACGTACACAACGTCACAAAGTGTACTAGAAAACTGGGTCAATTAATTATATTGGGGACAGTCACAGCACGCACCGAGACCCCGTGCTGTTCCTGATGCAACATGGCTATTCTCTGTCATAGCCATCACCCTTGTTGCTGTGGTAATGAGGTTTTACTAATGGCAGGTCAGGGTCAGCTGCGGGTCAATCAGCGGGGGAGAGAGACCCTCACAGTTACTAACAACCATCACTCTGTGAGGCCAGTCATCTTCCGCTGACCTCCCTTCCTCATACATCAAGGGATATTTTGGTCAAAATTGGCATATCAGAGGCCAAGGTCAACGTTCATCCAGACACCTTGAAGGAGTCCCGAATAAAGAAAATAAACAGATTACTAATAAGCGAACACTTGGAGATGAACATTTCACATTTTGTTGGGCAATTTTGTGGTTAACTCCACCCAGGTATCACGTGTAGCTCATACTGTGTGTAACACTTAAGTGTAAAGTGGGTCTATACCCCAGAGTCTTATATTTCAAAGACATACAAAAATGTGGGGGACCACATCTCAGAGGGACGAGTGAGAGTAGACTAGCATTATGTGGATTTCCTAGTCATTTCTAAAGCACAGTGAATTGCTCGCAATGTGTTGAAAGAAAGATATGAAGAGGACAGATGATGGGAATGGCGATTGTAGGAATTAAGTGAGAGAGGGAGGGGACAGTGAAGGGATGAGTTCAGACAGAAATCAAGATGGAGAGGGAGGTCTCGAAAAAGATAATTCGAGACAAACAAAGTTTTCGCTCTATCATCCGTGGCTCTGAGATTTCAGCCGGCACAGTCTGAAAAAAAACAAAGTAAAGCATAGGACCAGACGACTCCAAAACGATTTCATCGGGTTCACAACAACCATATTTCTGTGGCTAATCTCAAAATAACATTCCTCTGCTCTTCTATAGTTCATGCAAAAGCTTGTATTCTACAAAACCCTGCTGAAGCGACGGCAGAGCATTTATACATGTGTTTCGAGCAGCAAAAAAATAGCTAATCATATCAGGTGACAGAGGACATTCAGCCAGCACCACATCAAACCACAAGTCCCAACATTCTTACGTGTTGTGAAACGCATGAACACCAAAAGACTCAACAAGAGAGACATTACATCAAGATGTGAAATGTCGCTGCTTTGAAGGTGCTCGAGTCTGCTCCCGGGAGAAAATGTCTTCCACAAAAATAATTGAGTGGAAGTTAACTTAATAAACCCATCACTTTGACGGTTTCAGCTTCAGCAAATAGACAGAAAATGGAACTTTAGAGAAAAAGCATGGGCTATTAAAGCCGAGGTATGACCTCTGGAGTGTGCATGTGTGCATGAACTCAGAAAATACTGAGAAAACTCTTAAATACACACACATTCAAGCAAAGCTCAGAATCATTCTAGGCTGTGGTCCCAGTGCAAACCTCAAGTCAACAAACACACATGGAACTCAGCAGAGGGAGAAGGAGACGGAGCAACGAGAAGCCAGTGGTTATTATGCTTGGATCGACGTTCTGTGCCGTTGTATTCTGAAGTGTAGACCGGCCTGTTCACAGACACAACGTGCACCGCCAACCTTCAATCGGACCAAAGTGAAACGAAGTCCAGATGGCTTTCATAGACAATATTCGCTTGAGGGACACATTCCAATTTGTCTTCCTCACCATCTGTGTCCCGCTGTCTCGCTCCCACACGTTTTCCTACTCGGTTCTTTGCCCTTTCACATTCCTCCCCCTCTCTTTCCTTTCCACACCCTTAACGTTCTGCATTTTTTTTTATATCAACGCCATAATATAATTTCTCCCCATCATTTCTGATCTGACTGACATCTCTCTTCATCCCAGAGTTGCCCCCGTTGTTGCAATTGAGGCGCATTGAACCTTGGTCGTTAAAACCTTTTAAGAATGTGAAGGTCTTTATGTGAATTACAAGTTTTGTGAACAATGGAAACTATGAAATGTAGTTAATTTTACTAAATAAACATGATATACTGTGGATTATTAATTAATTACACATGGATATCAGAATATGCAATAGAGCAGTAGGGTTTCATTAATCCATTTTCTATTCAGGGTCCAGGGTAACTGGGGCCTGCTCTAGCACGCAGTGGGTGAAAGAGTTTACCAGTAGGACACGTCCAGGGGGTGAAAGTAGCGCCTGGAGATGAGGTCAGCAAAGAAGGACTCTGTCTCACGACACGCTGTCCCATTACCTATGACAACCTTCGTACACCTGGTATGGACAAGAGGAAGACGAAAAAGACAATGAGGATTAAGAAAGCAACAACCACAACAGTTTAAAAATTGGTTAGTTTCATGGGTCACTTAAATGAAAGACCGATACCTGTATTTGGTCATGAGGTGGCGCAGTTTTTCAGCTTCTTTTGGCTGGTTTGCATTATGCAGGTATACTACATCAGTATAGAGAATCTGACCTGATAGAGAGACAAAGACAAAAGAGGAGAAAACACAATGTTGCTGGCAAAGTATTATCGTGACGAGAGGGGGGCTCAATAGATTTAACTCCATACTGTCAGCTAATGTCTTTCCACTGTATGATGTCATATGAGGCAGACATGCTGTAAATTAACTCAATGATTTATGATCTCCACATCTGCACTGCCTGATCCTCCACAGGAAGTCCATCCCCTGCCAGTTCCCTGCTTCCTCAGAGTACAAGTATAGATCTGAAGGGAAAGCTCTGACAGGAAGTCATGTGACACACACACACACACACACACACACACACACACACACACACACACACACACACACACACACACACACACACACACACACACACACACACACACACACACACACACACACACACACACACACACACGCCAAGTGGTATCTATTTTCTGACATGCACATACACACGCACCTCAGTGGTAATAACCAGTCTAGTGGTGCCTGGTTACATGGAATTATCTATTACTGATTAACATATGTAAAATGTCTCTTTTCTATTAGTGAACTCAGTTTTGTTGTGTCATGTGTGAATGCACTGATGAAAATAATCTTGCTCTGCGCAATGACAAAGGGAATTTATCTACCTGCCAACCTACCTACATACCCACCTATCGACCCCAGTGAATACTAACAATTAAAACCTAGTACACTCTGAGTTTACTTACTAGTGGGGGAGAGAATAGCCAGTTTACAGCCGTGTCTAAAGCCAGGGTCCACCCCCAACACGATACAACCCCTGACTGGAGAAACCAGCAGCCGCTGGCGGAGGTTCCGCACAAACATAGCAATTGATTCCTTCTCTGCTGCAACTGTCAGCTTAGTCCTGAAGAGAGGGAATGAAAGAGAAAGACAAAAAGGTTGGGACATAGAAAGACAGGGAAAGTAGTGCATATCAACAAAAGGAAAGCAGAGAGTGAAGAGGAAGATGGAGATGTTAGCTGTATGGGGAGGGTGAAAAGAAACAACGAATGAAAGTGGAAATTAATTTACGGAGAAGAAAGGGAAGAGGTGAGGGATGAGGGGGAAAGGGGACTAATAGGGCCACGGTGCTAATGAATAAGTGGTTATGTAATGAAGAAAAGCCCTGAAAGCAAACACACAAGCACTCTCAAAGTACCTGTAACTCCGAGTGAGGAAAGGCAGAATGAGCCTTTTATAAGAGTCCTCTACTGCATTCCTGATGATTGCATGAAGCTCTTGTCTCGCAAATGTCTTCGGCCTCCACCTGTATTAAAGTAGCGGAGAAATATTTGTCTAATACAATCTGTGAAAGTAGACGTGATGTGAAGTTGACAGATGACAAATGTCAGGAAAGTTCTGATTCACTCACAAACATTTTTCATTTTGTGTTTTACAAACTCAAAACATATAATATGCTATTGAATAAAATTCTAGTAAATGTTCTACCCAGAAAAAAAAAGAAAAAAAAACACAAATCCATTACAAATTCTTTGAGTTTCTGCTTTCTTTTTTCATTCAACTCAATTATCTTTCAAGGTAAAAATCTCCTCTTAGAAACATGAAGACCAAACCTTGACCAATGAATGGATCGTATTAAAGTGAGGAGCCTTCATATTTGCCACGGGGGAAAAAAGCAATTTAATATTCAATATTCCAGCACCAATCAAGTGCTAATTCACTGCTTGAATCCTTTAATAACAAATATCTACTCATTTATGAATATATTCATCTTCAAGTATCTGCAGTTGTGTCACTGCACTTATTGTCAACCTCAACCACTTGGACTTGACATGGACCAAAATCAATGATCTCTTCATATGTCTGTATGTATTTTATGACGCACTCTCGTAAATTAATTATTATAATATAACCATGAATCTACGCCCTGCACATGTAAAAATGTGTGTGTGTGTGTTCCTGACCTGTTGTTGATGCACCACCTAGTGAAGTCACTCTTCACTCTGTCGGGAATGTTCACCTTCACTGTCAGAATCTTCAGACTCTCCCCTCGGTTAATTGCCAGGGTCTGTATGCGTGCACACAAATGCATGAAAGCGCACACACACACACACACACACACACACACACACACACACACACACACACACACACACACACACACACACACACACACACACACACACACACACACACACACACACACACACACACACACACACACACACACACACACACACACAAATTCCCCTGGTTAATGCAATATAATAAATGATTAAAGCAGTGAGCAGAGAAAGTACTGAGAAAACTCTGTAATTGTGGGTGCTACAAATGAATTAGCCGATTTATTTTATTCTTTATATCTACGATTGTATTTGTAGTTTGTTCATTTAGCTTCAACAATTGAGAAATATTGTTTTGTTCAGACTTCAGGTGAATTTAAACAACATATCTCTGCAAACAGCAATCATAAAAATACATGCAATTATTCTCATGTTCGGAATATTTGGTTGTTTCCATTCAGGAGCACCAAAATAAAGAATAAAAAACATTTTATACTAGAGCCTTACTAATATACTGGTAATATAAAAATCACCGATATAAGCCTTTCACAGTCATATCGACAGTGATGTTCATGTGTGTTGTTGTATGTGAAAATATGAAAACTTGTATTTCACAGAATAAGCAATGTAAAAACTGTGTGTATTTATATTTACATAAAAAACTTTTCTTGATTAAAGTTCTATTTGGTTGTTTACAGTAATTACGTTTCGTTGTCATAAGAGTTTGAAAAGGACATTTTAAGATTCATTTTTATACGTATATGGGACAATGGTGTCAGAAAAGTCTTACTCCAGTATTTTTATCAGTATCGGCTCAAACAATTCCTATCAGTCGGGCTCTTATCTGCTTTTTTGGATATATATATATATATTTTAAAAAATGTGCTCCAAAACCTCACACACACAAAAACAAAACTCTCCACACACGTGTAAAAGTGATGAGCCTAGCAGTGTGTCCTGTGGCCAGGCCTGTTATGTGCGGGTCCCCCCTCAGAGGAACTGTTACATGCTGTTAAGCAAACAGTAGTAAGTGTCTGACCTTTTCAGCGGGGAACCTTTAGCCCGCCACAGAACAGGGCCAAGAAACAAGACGTCAATCTGGAGCCCAAGCGGAAGAAGCGAGCTGACAAATGCCACCACTACGCCACCATCAGCGCTGAGACCGCAAGGCCTACCCCCACCTAACCCAAACCACACACACACACACACACACACACACACACACACACACACACACACACACGCACACGCACACGCACACGCACACGCACGCACACGGTGCCACAACCATTACCACTCAGCAGCACCCTCGGATGCGCTGCGCCCGTGTGCAACTCGCACACACGGAAATAAAAAACACAGCTAATGGCGTGGCAGACGCAGGAATTAATGCAGCGAGCTTCTTGACTTGTGATGAAAGTAAAATGTCTCTTCTGTTGGCATGTTTCCGCCTGGGGCCGGCGCTGTGACTGTGATGTCATTTCTAAAACAATCTTCATCAAAGCACTGAAGTTTAACATGCTGTCCAAGGAATGAGGAACAACACCTCCGCGTGGTCGGGACTCTCGGGGAAAAGCCACGGGTGACAAAGTGGTAAAATAAAAACACAGCTTTGCTAAATCTGTTGTTTTAGGATTCGATATTCGATCACTTTGCGCAACGACGAATGACAAGCGGTCTGTGCACGACTGTCATTCATTTATGAAGCAGTGTTGGGTGAATGCAACATATCAAGAAAGAGGAGCACCTGTTGTAAAAAGTCTCGTAGCCAAAAAAGGTGTGTTGTTGGTCAAAATACTTCAAAAGTCAAGTGCCTCAACACACACACTTAATCAATTGTCCGCTCTTAACAAGTATTTATGAAGATTCAGCGATTCAAATGAGCACTGCTGAAAATCAATGCATCCTCCACCCTAAACTTTTGCTGTGCATCCTGAAATTCAACAACCAAAAATGTATATTTCCTTAAACTTGCTGCCATATAACATCAGATGTGTCTTTGCTCCGTTTTCCCTGGTAGCGGGCCACTGTCCTCCCTAATGATAAATAACAGTGTCTATGAGTACATCTCTCAGTTTACGCCTGCATTAGGTCAATGGCGGGACACAGAGAGTGATCTGAAAGGAAGGGTGATGTGAGACAGAGTGAGAAGTGTGTGTTTGCGTGTGAGATGGGCCACGAGTGACAGGTAGCCAAGTGCTGGCCAAACCCTGACGAGACCAGACAGACTGTCTCCTGGATGCCCCCTTCATCCTCCCACCAGCCCCGAAGGGAGGGCAGCGGGCCAACGAGCGTCCCTCTCTCTATCTGTCTCCTTGTCTCGATCACCCTTTCTTTAGAGGAATACTGTCATCAACACATCTATCCATCCAACATAGCAGGGATAAACAAACACACACAGACAGACACAAAGATCCACAGCAGTGTGTCAGCCGGGCCAAAAAGTCAGTGGGGGTTGAATATAGACAGATATTAAAAAGTGTTTCCTTGCACATGTTTTGTTAGGATTCCTTAAAATACTAAAGACCATTGTTAACATGATAAGTGCTATTTGTCGATGTAAACTCTCTGGATAATTTACTATATTTTACAATATAAACAATAATATATATGTCAAGCACCAAGACTAGAAACTACTTGTACATCCTGTGAGGCCCTCTAAAGCAACACACACAAACAGATATACACACTCACACACACACAACTATTACTAGTATTTGTGTGAGAGGTTGACAGTGTGGAAATAAACTTTTTTTTCCCTCCACCTGTCCATCAAAAATCAGTGTTTAATTGATGAAGCAGTTCCATTTACCCGAGCTCCACTGCAGGGGAGCCCCAGACCGGAGCGCTAAACTACCGTTTGATCGAAACGTAAATCGCATTAAAAGTAGCTCACTGCACATTCAACAAATCCACTCTGGCATTCTCCAGCACACACCAGCTGCTAATAGCTATAAGCTAAATGTGTAGCCTTCCAAGACAGTTTCAAATCAAATCTGACGGAATTAAATCAGAGCTATGCACCTCGACCAGATGTGTCATATGGTTTATGCTTTGAGACACATTGAATACCAGAGCTTTATACACACGGCAAACATCAGGGGAGTTAAAACATTCCATTAAAATACTTAATGACCCGAGCATCAAAATACTTGATGTGGAAAAATCATTTTTTAAGAAAAGATACATACAGTCTCAGGTTCCAGCTTCTCAACCATAAAAATCTTTAACTTTTCTTTGTCTTATTTAATTGTAAAATATATAGAAATCAGATAATATCATCCTGAGCATTTTACAGACCAAGTAATTAATCAATGAACAAAAGCATCATCTGCATTTTTAGCATTAGTTGCACAGAAATGTATTTATATTCCTAAAGTGCATTAACAGCAGACAGTGAACAGCAAATGTTCATGTTTAATCCTTCTTCTATAAAAAAAATACATATTTGTCTTTGTACGTCTCAGTTTTAACGATCTACAGGTGAACGTGTACGTTTTCTGGACCACATCACTCTTTACTGATTCAGTCATACAAGCAAGACCCCGTCCTTTTACTTAAACAACCAGGCAAGTGTGTGCTCACACACACACATGCCTCCTGTCAAAACACATCGCCCACCTGCTCCCACTTCCCGCCAACTTGACGGCTAGAAAAGGTTCATTTTAGCCGGAATCCGACAGCTAGCAGGGTCACAGCAGCCTGTGGATTAACACTCCGTGACAAAGGCGAGTCATCGAATTAAAGGCCCCGCATACTCAGGAGAGGGGAGAGGAGAGGGGAAGAGGGGAGGAGAGCAGAGGAGATTGGAGGGCTTCATCGGAAAAAAAGAGGAGGGGGGAGTCAGATCAGAGCAGAGCAAGAGAGATAAGTGACGGACGCACCTCAACGTCGCTCATCTGTTCATTCTCTCCCTCCCTTTACCGCCCCCACTCCCTCTCCACACCCCTCCATCCGCCTGTGGGCCCAGCAGCAGTGGCTGTCACTACAGGAGAGCGCCTGTCATTCAAAGCTTCCTAATCCAATGGCATGTCGGCAGGGGACATGTCACATATGTTAAGAGGAGAGAACGAGGGGACTTGCAGGGTGTGCTTGTGTGTGAGCAAGTGTGTGTGCGCGTGTATGTGTATGTGATTGTATGACTGTAGGGCAGAGTGCGGTTGCCAGAGAGTGTGATGTGGCAGAGAGGCAGCGGGTGATGGAAGTTATGGTGACACATGAGGCCCGGGACCAACTCTGAGTAACCCACCAGTCACTAGAGGGACAGGGGGGGGGGGGAGCAGAGGAGGCAGAGCAGGGCACAGGAGGGGTAGACAAGGCTAACTGCGACTGACAACACTAGCATTCAGAAGCAGCACACACGAAGGAGACAGAAATGGCACAAACACAAACAGATGGTGTGCATTTGTGTGTGTGTGTGTGTGTGTGTGTGTGTGTGTGTGTGTGTGTGTGTGTGTGTGTGTGTGTGTGTGTGTGTGTGTGTGTGTGTGTGTGTGTGTGTGTGTTTAATACACTATACAGGACTTTAAGAGCGAACAGGTTAAAGTACAATATTCAGAATTTCCATTATTAAGAATTATTATCTGTTATTACTTTTAGATAACAGGTGTGCAGATACAATAAGGTTCACAAAATATTAGACAGAGTAAACATGTGGCAATGAAGGTTTTTTCACCTGTGTTCATGTACTGGATGGAGATATATATATATAAATAAATAAATACTATAGAGTTGTCATGATACCAAGATTTTAGACTTCAATATGATACTTGAATTAAGAAATGACACTTGATACCACAAGAAGTTGATTCTTAAATGCACCCTTATGTTGAAAAACATAAGGGTGCATAAGGGTGATCTTTTGATCCGTCTCTGTATTTTCTGATACTATCAAAAATGAAATGAATGGAGATTGTACCTTTTTACACATGTGGTATCAAAAAAGCATCTAAGTATGAACGTGTGAATGTGTTTCAAGTGTGAAATGAAGCTCTTTTGACACATTAATGTTCCAACTTGTGGTAATAGCGCTGTTGAATGAATTAATGAAGGGGACGGATGACTACCTGATGAGCCTGGATGCGTTGGATGTTGTTGGTGAAGTCAGAGTAGAGGTGGAACTTGTCGATGTCCATGTTTTTGTTCTGCTGGGCCCCTGGTTTTCGTCGGCTTGGGTCATTCTTCTCCTGCTCTTTTCCCTTCAGCGCGGACTTGGACACAGACGACTGGATGGTCACAAAGCTGTTCTCACACCTGCCACAGCAAGAGAGAAATTCAGAGAGAATCAATTGAGTGTGAAATACTTCGATCCCGGGAAGACAGACACACGGGAGAAAAGTGCAAAGATTCAATGTACAAATCAATAAAGAAACATTGTGTGCATGTGGAGGTTCTCACAATGTTTTTACATAGGTGAGTGTCTCCGGGTCTTTGGCGATCATATCAGCCAAGATATGCTCCACACCTGTAGCCACTTCTTCCACTGAAGACAGACCTGTCACATAAACACATAAATACTGTAAATCTATACAATACTATAGGTGACTTTTAATGAGCTCTATAAATTTGCAAGTAGAAATATAATTTCAACAGGGTGTTAATAAAATATTTAATAATTGAATATGATTATTTATTTATACATGAATGTGGGTATAAGACTACACATCTAAACCAATTGAATAAAAGCAGGAAAAAAACATGACCTCTGATTTAAAAAAAAATAAGTCTAACACAAGAAAAGGTCAACAAATCCAAAGATCTCTTGGGCGGAAATAATGCTTTCAGTCAATTTACAATTAAAAGTCCTCGTTTTGAGTGTGTGTGCTCATCTCTTACCTTGAGTATCAGGTTTTACCCATGTCTGTAAATCCAGAGTGTGAGGTGTTTCCATCAGAGCAGAGGCAGCCACCTCAAGGCCAAGGGCTTTGGCTTTGCGAGCCTTTGTAAGCTTACTCCCTTTTTTATAGGGAGAATACTACAAAGACAGAAGCATGAAAGGTGTAAGAGACTCATTCAGGTGTAGACAAGTTATGATAAAATTGAGATCTCAAATTAAAATATTGGAATTGATAATGTGATTCTAACCACATGATCCAGGTCATCAGCCGATCGACAGCTCCTCAAGTTTTGCTCCAACTCGGTTGTCAAAACTCCGTCTTTCTTCAGGGTCTGAATCACAGACTGGGTCTTCTTAGCCAGGGTGCTGAAGCAAAACACACACACACACACACACACACAAAACAAAGAAAAATGGATCAAATAAAAAATTATAACACACACACAGAAGATGAAGTTGCACACATGTAAAACAATCACACACAAAACTGATCCAGGATTTAAAGCTTGACCACGAGCACCATCTAGTGGCCAAAGTCTGGAAATGACACAAGTCCTGCTCAGTTCATATGAGAAAAGAACTGTGCCAACAAGTGAGTGGATGAAAAAATGTGTTTGAGTGTCTTTTCCTTTTGGTTTGACTGAAGATGGTTCCTACCATAACTCCTCATATACCAGCTGGACGTCCCGGACAGCATCAGCATCCATATGGTTTATCAAATCTTTGCGGTAGCGCACCATGAACGGCACCGTGTTCTCCTCACGGAGCAGACCAATGATATTTACACACACCCACTTCTCCACACAAGTCAGGATGGACACCAGCTGAGGGTAAAGACATGCAGACAATAAAATGGTACATCTGTTTGCCCGTTGTTAATATCTTACAATCAGTATATTAGGGTGAATAGACAGTATGGAGAGAATTTAGACATGAAAGTGGCCACTCTCCCTGACTGGACAGCTACTTAAAGCACGGTGTTGTTATTAGTACACGTAACAGGAAATCATTAAGCGATCTGTTGATATTTCGATCCCTTCCCGGACCATGCATCTGAAATCCCCACTGTTTAATGTTGTAATATATTGAGTAAAATGGGTCATAGATTATCAGCATTGTTTCTGGGGGATCAATTTTCATGTTGGTAACAGTGTCCTAGTGAATGTAGGAGTTAGCTTGTTCACAGAGGCAGAAATGTGAATGTAAAACCACATCAGTGTTGCTTTTGGCGGGAGCAACTTCATAAGTGAGCACCTGGGTCACTTTCAAAACATTCATTCATTTCATTCATTCAGTGAGGTATAGGCAGCGTCACATGCTACACTGCTTCAACCATGTTACAAAGAACATAGACTAACACGTAAAACCCAACAGTACCTCCTGTAAGTTCCAGTTCATATTGAGCTCATTCATATGAGCTTGTGCGACTGCTGACGGTCGTCCCAGGGAGGCACCGCTGGTCTTCTGCTTCTTTAGACAGGGCTCATCGAATGTGAAATCCTCCTCCTCTACTTCCTCTTTCTTTGGTCTGAGACCACCGAGTGATGACCCCTCATCGGCCCACCTGTCGGCCTCATTGGCTCCTGACACGATAAATGACACCCTCTACAAAACAAGAAAAGAAACAGAAAGATTCAACAGAAAACTTTAAAAGGCTCAAGAAAATTAAGAGAGATTATTGGCAGGATATCTACTTTGTTGAAAAGTAACACCAGCCTATTTCATCTTCTTGTCGACATCAAGGTAAGTGTGTATTTGAGTATATATATATATATACAGATATACTCTTACTCCTACCTCCTCTTTCATACTAATACTTGGTCCACTTTCTTCAGCCCTCCATCCCTCTGTTTGTTTTTGCCCTTTGTCTTCTCCAGCCTTATCATCCTTTTTCCTCTTTGTTGCAGCCAACCCAGATCCACCAGAATCCTTACGCGCTGCAGGCACCCGTGTTTTTCGCTCTGCTGCAGGTTTGCGCGGTGCCCTCGGCTTAACAGCCTTAGGAACTTTAGGCATTTTGGGAGCTTTTGGTTCTTTGGGAGCTTTTGGTTCTTTGGGTGCTTTTGGTTCTTTGGGAGCTTTTGGTTCTTTGGGTGCTTTTGGCTGCTTGGGTTTCACAGTTCTCTTGGCAGCTGCTTTCCTCTCCCCTGCAGCAGGGGCCCTGGCAGTCTTGCTGGGTGCTTTTGACTTTGGCTCAGATGGACTCCACTCCTCACTGTCCTCATCGCTACTGATCGTCTGGGAAAAGGACCTGATGGTACAGTACGAACAGCGGGAAGGAAAAGCTGTTAAGTATACTACTCCAAACAAGTTCTGGCTCTTTGACAGAGGGTATGTGGTTCGATTCCCAGCTCCTCCATCCCACATGTGAAAACTGCCAAATTGCCTCTGATGGCTGTGCTGGCAGTGTGTGAGTGTTGTGGGATGAAATGCACTGTATGAATTTGTGAGTGTCAACAGCAAACTTGTATTTATAAATAGACAGATAGCACAGGCTACCTTCTGTATTATGCTACACAGTCTTATTTATATTGTATTATTTATATGAACATAGCAAATGCCTATACTTCCACCCCCAACAGTGAGGACCGACCCCAAGCTGCCCCAGAGACCCTGAACACACATGTGATATTAAATGGATTATCCTTGGATAGAAATAACTGCTATGAATGAATGAATGGATGAATGGAAACAAAAGTCACTCACATGTCGGAGTCCATGTCGTTGTACTGTGACACCTTGCATGTTGTTGCTCGGGGTCTTGGCATCATCTGTGAGAGAACAAGTGTAGTTACGAAGCTTAACATCAAGGTTGTAGCGTTGAAAATGAATCACATCATTTAGCTAAGTGACAATTTAGGAAAGGGCCATTTTCAGTGTAACACGAGGTTCCTACGTTGTGACAACCGACTTTTAAATCACGTAAAAACCTCTGACTGCTTCTTGCCTCGCTGATAATGTCAATGATGGAAATAACATCGAGGCGTTATTAGCGTGCTAGCATCAACAGGTGCCACGTCACCCACAGCTAAGCTAGCGTTAGCGACATGTCACCACCCAGCAGGTTAGGATTGAACAGAGAGCAGGAAGCTGTTGTCGATGCTAACTGTATCGGTCATATACATTTGCCGAGGCGGAAAAGGAGACATGTTTGCTAGCTATGCTATCACGGGGTTAGGGGGCTAGCCGCTATTTCAAATTTGCCGCTTCACGCTGACGCACGCAGAGTTTTTCCGGTTAAGTGGAACTACAGCCGAGCACGTTCATGAATGTCCGCGTTTACTCGCACGGTTCGACTCGGGTAAAACCACCGGTTTTACCTTTAAATCGCTTTAAAGGGTGAAATAGTTTGAAGATGCTCGCAGCTGCTGTGTGTCTCTGCTTCCTGCAACATCACAGGTTCAACCAATCACAACGCCCGGAACTCTTAAAGGGAAAGTACCCCCTTTTTATTGTTTTGTTTTCTTTAAAGAGATTCAGAAATTTTAAATAATAAAAAAAAACTTTAGATAGATAGATAGATAGATAGATAGGTAGATAGATAGATAGATAGATAGGTAGGTAGACCAATAGCTAAATATCGTTATGAACTGTCCCTGCTAGCAGATGATACAACAACATTATCAGCCAATCAGAAATTCAGATTCAAACAAATCCAGGCAGATCACAATTTATGGGTGTGTTTCTACACCAACCACTTTCAGCTCCTCCTGTCTCTCCACAGACATAAAGGTAAAACCTCTCGGAATTATGTCATTGATATTCGTAAGACAGCTCACAGCCTTTCCTGAAAACAAAGAGGTATTTATTTGTGTGCGTGAGAGAGAGAGAGTGTGTGTTGTTCTTGTTAGTATGTTCCCTCTGTTCAAACACATTTTGTGATTGTGTATATTTGGGTGTTTACAGGTTTGTGTGAAGATGTCGGAGAGCCAGACTCTAATCGAGGCCCCCAGCCAGCAAACAGCAATCAATGTAGGAGCACCAGCTCAGGGGTAAGGGCTGTGTGTGTGTGTGTGTGTGTGTGTGTGTGTGTGTGTGTGTGTGTGTGTGTGTCTGCTTGTTGGTGAGTTTTTTAGCTGTAGATCTTAACGCAGAAATGTAAAAGTTATTTATGGTATTTGTACCTACTTATATGACAACAAGACTGTAATAAATGTCCGTTTTTCAACATTGACAAGAAACAAAGGACACGTCACTGGAATTAATGGGGTTTTTCAAAGGTTAAACAAAAAGGGAATTTAAAAAGGGAAAGGGCATTAACACTGACAACAACAGATCTCTGTTCTGTTGCTGGTGATATACACACATTTCCTGTTTCCAACCAGTCCTAAAATGTGGAACATCCCTTTGTTGGGTCAGTGACTCTCTTTACATCTAACAACAACAATGGCCACTCCTTATTCTTCATTTCATTTTTCACGTTGATCCACTCCCTCCTCTCTTTCACCGCCTCCTCACCTTTCTCCCTCTCATCTTCCTCGTCTGTCCTTCTTTTACAGTGGCCGTTCCATCCGTGCCTATAAGGTGGCAGGTTTGACCCTGTTGGCCTGTGTCCTGGTCACGAGCCAGGCGATGATCGTCTACTTCCTCATCAGCCAGAGGGGTGACATCAAATCTCTGGAGGAGCAGAGCAGCGACCTGAGCGCCCAGCTGACGAAAGGAAGATCTGGTGAGGAGGCTGAATCAGATTCAGATTAAGAGCGATGTGCTGTAAACTGTGGGTTTTTAACTTATGAGACAAAACGATGGTATTCATGTGTCTACAAACTGATGAGCAGCTAAAGAATAAAATCAAATCAGAAAAAAATCTAAAATTCAAACAAAATACTGGAGACCTTTACTTTCTGATAAGCAAGTCAACTAACCAAAAAAAAAAAAAGGTTGCGTGTATTTGGATATGGATGAATAAAAACAAAAATAAATACTTGGATTATTTGACAAATATTAATATATTATATGTGTATGTTCTGAACAAATTGTGTATCTCCCAGAGACAGTTATGTCAGTGGAAAGGAAAGAACTTGAGTCACACAAAACTAAACTGGATTTATATTTCTCTGTCTTTTTCTCTTTCTGTTTGCAACCTCTCTCACACACTGTTTCTCTTTCTGTCTGTAGCTTCTCTGCCGATTCAAGTCCCTTCGTTCATTGAGGCCTTGACCTTTGAATCTGGGGACGAGGTAAAATAGTGCAGATCTGGATTTCTGATGCTGAAATCAATATTTATTCACAATTTTTATTTTTGCCATTGCAGTTTTTCTGTGTGTTAATCATCCCACAAACCCACAGATGCTGTTTAGCAAATATGATCCCATCATTTTATCATTCACGCTCTGTCGTCACAATATTAGCACATAATTAAAAAATCCAGCTTTAATATAGTGAGAGTTTTTTTTCCTTCTCATTTCTCTAGTGGAATGAATTCAGTCTAATTCTTGTACAATCAAATCAAGACGAGGTCTTCATGTTCTTCATGTTCTTTCCTGCAGGAGTCGTCCTCCGGGGTCCCAGAAACAACTGGTATGTCTATAATACATTTAATTTGGTTACAATTAGAGCTACAAAGTTTTAAGTTCACATTGTTTTTGTAAGACAGAGGTGACTTTACCCCTCTCCTCTCCCAGTCCCTCCACAGGCCACCCAGTGCCAGTTAGAGGCTGCTGGTTTGAAGCCTGTGCAGGTGCCAGTTTTCCGCCTGGAGTGCGATGAGCGCGGCCTCTACCGGCTCCATCAGTGCTTCATGCACCAGTGCTGGTGCGTAAACCCAGCCAACGGAGAACAGATCCCGGGATCCCTGAGAAACGGACCGGTCACATGCAACAAAGCTGTTTACTCCGGTGAGACAAGAGAGAACTGGTCACAAAGTCAGCTTGGGTAGAGAAACATCCCTTCAACATGATGCACTATAGTATATATATATATAGTAGTTTAAGTAAAACGGAAGCAAATCATTTATAAAGTGTATTTTCCCTTCATTAAATCATTATGGAAGCTTGGATTTATAGATTTCACGAGTACCACATACATACATGTTGTGAGAATTTTATTTTGGATAAATACTGTAGTAAATTTATGTATATCTCAGAAAACCTTAGAGAAACTGCAGTGTCATTTAAGCCATGGGCCATTAAATAGAAATGTAATTATTATTATTATTATTATTATATATGATATTATTTGATCATTAGAAAAGAAAAAGTATACTTTATTGTATGTAGATTAGGATTCTTCAGTGAGACAGATTTAAACTGCGTTGTTGTTGACAGTCAAACATCTGTCTTCGTAGGCGGCCTGCACAAGCCGCCTACGAAGACAGGCAACGTGTTGCATCCAAATCTAAACACTGTAAACATGCTTCATACATGTGAACATGTGTTGAATTAAGTTTCCTGTTTTCTGATTCTCAGGTCATCGAAGCTGATGAAACGTGTCACAACTTCGAATCAACATCATATTAACAGCTCTTCATAGGTTCATGGGAGTTTTATATACAGCTGATAAATTACCAAATCATAACCACATATTATCTTTGCTATTGATGACATGACATCTTTTAGTTAATGTAATTTTATGCAGAATTAAAAAAGGTTGTTTTATCGCAATTGTATCAAATGTCAGTTTGATTATTTGTTATGAGATGTTGAGAAATTTGTGTAGGTGACATGAACATTTAATTGAGGTGAGTAATAATAAATTAAGTGAAGTGAAAGAGAAATTAGAAATATATTTTTGTACCTTTTCAAAGTATAGATTTTTGCTGATGTGAAAACTAGGTCTGTCGACTGTCTCTTTACATTATTATACGTAATAATGAATTATTTAAATTATGAACATGGTGACTTGGGTGTGAGGACGTCCGGCTTAAGTTATAGGAATGAGCCTCTGGTTAAAAAATATTGTCACACGTTTGGACACAATCAGGAACAACTGAGACAAGTGTAAACTGTATTTTCCAGTTTTATTCAAAGAACACAACTAAACCTTATAAAAGACAGTTTCACACTGTTAAGATGAAAACTTCTGCGTTGACGTGCAGGAGTGAAAACCTTTCGATAAAACAGTGAATTAAAGGACCATCAACTGACCCGTCTGGCACTGACTCCACAGCATATAAAGGCTTAAAGTAAGATACTGAATAAAGAACAAGAGAAAACAAGCAAACACATGATGAACAGGAAATACAAAAAATAAGAGCATGCAATATAAGGACAACAACACAATGATTGTCAATAGGCACAAGTTGTTTATGTGTTCCAGTTACCGGACATTTTCCATCACACTTTCCAGTTAAAGTAAAAACTAAAGTGATCAAAACCTCAGACTGAACTCGGTTTCTCATCTATGGCGTTTGTGCGTTAATGTCAATGGCAACAATACACAGTACCTCGGTGAACTAATGTCATGTAAAAGGTAAAATCCATCTTAGTGCAAAATATTTATCTTTTATGTATATTTATTTGCTTTGATAATAATTCATTGTATAATGTGTTAAGATGCGTAGACAAGGTTTTATTTTCTTAAATCTGTATAGACTCTGAGGTTTACATGTATAAATATCTTTTTGAGAGAATATGGACTCATTTACAACGAAATACTTGTATCTCAAATAACAGAGTTGAAAATGAAAGGTGGAGAAAAACACATTCACCTTTACATCATAAATAGAGCGAACTCCCTGAAACCAAACAAATTCAACTCTCTCTTTACAAATAAAACATAATTTTTGATTTCCTACAAGACAAGACAGACTTTAATTATTCATTTATTATTTATTGTCTGTGCATTAGGTTTCAGATTAGTGTCCTAACAGCTTGGTAAAGGACATTTATTAATTCATATTAATGTGTATCCATTTTATAGTTCAAATTTCTCTTCCTCAAAAAGAAAAACCTTGCAGAAAGTACTTTACACCAACAGGTGACACAGAAACCACATTTTAGATGAAATTGAATAGTCAAAATTTCACTGATTTTCTTTTCATGGTTCAATCAGTGATTTCTGTACAATAACGAAACAGCTTTAAATCCTAAAATTTCAGAAGTGCAAAGTAATCAGTTTCCAGCATATGAAATAGGCAGCCAAAACCCAGCAGGAAGAGGCTATTGCACACATGGCATGAGATATTCATATCAAGTCCACACAGCGTAGGCACTGTTGATATGTTTTACATAAAGTACTTAAACACACACTTCCAGGTTTGGTTTGAATTCCCAAGTGCAACAAGAAACATACATTTGTTTATGTTTATATTTTCATCTGACAATGAACAATCTCCCAAACTCTTGATTTAGTTTTTTTACAGGAAATATTATATTTATGAGAATAGTTTTTTACCATTATAAAAACGTCAGGTCTCTAAAGTAAACTAAAGTGATTTTTCACGAATATCTCCAGAGACGAGGGCTACAATTCAAAATAGAAATGATTCACCAACAGAAAGATTGACCTATAACCACATGAAGGTTTTTGACAGCTTCTACACAAAGGATCACCTTGTGATGTGAGCTGATCATCCCCAGAGCTTCAAGTACTTTTTATTTAAAGCTGCTATAACAGAAGGTTGTTGAGAAAGAAAAAGAAAATGATATATTTTAGACTTCATCCACCAGCCTGATTATACCGGTGGGTCGTGACTAGAAATGGTTGAATAGCACTGCTTTAAAACAGAAAAATATATATTTAACCTTACTCTAAAAGCTGATCCGACAGACCACAACTTTCCAATTTACTCATCTTTGTGTGACAATGTAATAACTTTTGAAATACGTATCTGTTCCCGTCTGTAGCTGTACGTGTGCCCTCTTCTTGTAGATGTCTCTCATCCTCCCCCTCTTTTCTTTTCCTCTCCTCACTTGCGTCCTGCTTTCAGGTTGTTAATGTAGTCTTTGACGGTGTTTTCTATGTTCGGAACGGCATAACTTTGTGCTGCAAAGATTCCCGTGCATGTTCCTACGGCAACACCGAGCAACGCCGAGGAGCGTAGCCTGGCGACGACATACCCGGCCAGAAAACCCTTCAGGAAAGGAGAAGCGAGCAGACTGCCTCCCTGGAGGAGAAAGACGAGGAGGAATCAAATCAAGTACTGGGTAGTTGTGCATCTACATCTGCATTCTGGTGTAGTTTTCATGTTCTTACAGCTGTCCTGAACATGGACGTTATGTGTGAGACTTACTGGAGGAACCCCAGCCTGTATCTCATCCTCCATTCGTCTCTGGATGTCCTCCAGCTGGTCCTTCAACTCCACCAGGTCCTTGAGCTGGCCAAGAGGATTCTACACACACACACACACACACACACACACACACACACACACACACACACACACACACACACACACACACACACACAGACAGACAGAGAGAGAGAGAGAGACAGAGAGAGAGAGAGAGAGAGAGAGAACCAAGGTTTGACCAGGGATTCATAAAACAGATCATTTTACTACTATATACATTCAAATGTCATATACTAGTGAATGTTTACACAAGTTTTAAAAGACTGTGGGTTAAAGAAGCTCACGTGTTGTCTGTCTCACTTTTTCAACGTCACACTAAACTTTAAACTAGCCACGTTAACTCGGCTAATTCCGCGTCGAGCTAGCAGTTAGCCACCAGCTAATTCTTACATTAACTTCACTTGCTTTAAGTGTCTTGTTAAAACAACACACACCGGGATTCCGTCACTTTCATTCATTTAAAGAAGCTAATGAGCCAACTAGCATTAAGCTAACAGTTGAACAGCTGACGAGCAGCCTGCCTACACTTTGTTGAACGTCATGGAAACTGATTGACGTTCGTTGAATGAAGGTGTGGAAGTGACGTACTTATATATAATGTAGTAACTTTACTGACACTGTTAATGTAGCGTCACGTTATAAAGTTGAGCACCGACCTTGTCATTAGCCATAGCTTCTGTGTTGTTGATGCCGACGTCACCTCTGTCTTCTTCCCTTTTTCTCTCTGACTTCGTTGGAAATGAATCTTTCCGCCCTCTGCAGGTTTCTCTCCTACACTGCATGTGCTTTTTTAAAAACTTTTCAACTTTGAAAACTCCACTCGCTGTGCAAAACCATAAACAGGTTTATTATAACTCTATAACTCAAAGACCCCTCAGAATGATTCAATCACTTAACCAGCAGACTCTCACGTATTCTAAACATGTGCAATAACTTATATTTTAAAACATATCTACCGTTTTCCCAAAAATGTTCCTGATAAAGTCATTTCTTTTGTTATTAGTGACGAAGCCTTCATGCATGTTGCAATTCATTTCAAATATTAATAGCAGAGAGTGGTTCACACAAACCTCACAGCTCAGAGGAAGCTGTCTAATTAGCGGGAACTTCCTGTGAAAACTGTGCAGCGTGAGCTTATTACTGCTGCTGGAGATCCTGCGTGAGAGAGCAACGGCAACGAGGAGAGAGTAGGAGTAAATAATTAAAAAGGAAGTGTGTCATGGGGGAAACAAGGTGCTGGAGTTGACACTGATATGTCGCCAGCACTGCTACAACTGCGTCTTAAGATGGAAGAAAGATTGTGAGGATTGAAAAATACAATACGACACAATACAGCAACACAATTTTGGGGACGTATGATCGGTTGCGTGGGGTAAAGTCAAAATGAATGGGATGACTGGACACACGTGTGATTGACATGGAGGCTGTTCTCGTGAAAGTGATTGACGGAGTTACAGGAGGCGAGTAAGACAAGAGAGGACGTGTCAGAGAAGACAGTGATTGAGAGATGGGACGAGACAGAAAGACAGAGACTGTAGGAGGGGAAGGTCTGTGACATTCTGTGCTTTGGGTTCATTTGAAAAGATAAGCCGTGCCACAACAAATTATTACTTTTTAGACTGTACTTGACGGTTTCCTCCAGAGGGGCCTCGGAAATGTTTAATCCTCACGCTCGGCAAGACACAGAGTCCATTAACCTTTCCTTAATCGGTCTTATCACTGGACCAACCTGCACTGGATTACAGTATTTAATGGTCTCTTCAAGCTGGAATTAAACAGTTTGCATACTTCTTTTCCATGAGACTGAACGCTGGTCGGCAGGCGTGTGGGAGCTGAGCAGAGTGATGGAGGTAAGGTGGGCTGTTGATGGTTTAAAGGGGGGGGGGGGGGGGTTATTGATTTTGGCTGAGACATAGTTGGCTGAGTAATGTAAAGGAAAGGTCATTGAAGCATCCAGGGCCATCATCACAGGGTTGTGCTTTAGTATAATGCGCATTCGTATGCAAGAAACTTCAGGGGCAGCAAATGGATTCACTGTATGTGTTCGTTCTGTCAGCTTGATTTTAGTGAGTACTTTACAGCTTTGGGACTAAAGCCTCCATCCATTATTTAACAAGGCTCGCTGAGTTATTACATTCATACAATGCAGGGGCTTTGTTTTAAGTAGACATAAACTTCAATTGTTGTTTGTGCAGATAGAAGCTTTATGATTCAAACGATGGGAGGAGAAAGCACTGAGCAGTTTCAAGTCATAAAAGCAGGAGAGTGTGTTTTTTCCAATAGACTTGGAGGAGTTCTTTGAAATGTACTTCATTGTTAATGCAATGAGTAAATCTGACTGAATCTGTCTTCTAGAAGTCAGTGAGTGGTGGGATTTAACAAAGTACATTTGCTTTGTTACTGTACTTATACATTTTTCATGTATCAGTACTTATAGGGTAGGGTTATTTATAGATTTATTTTCACTTTGCAGTACAGAATGAATATCAGCAAATATCTGTACTTTCTATTCCTCTATATTTTGTCTATGAATTGAGTTACATGTTCACGTTGTTTTTTATTTTTTAAATATATTTTTGGGGCAGCCTCTGTATGCTTTAAAGATTTTAATTATATTTAATTGTAATATACTTACTTTTACCTGAGAAAAGTTAATGTGATACTTTACTTAAGTTGAATATTTGATTACTTCCTGTGTAAATTCTGTTTAAATTGTGGCCACCACTGCTCCTTTAATAATAATAATAATAATAATAATAATAAACTTTACTCATATAGCACACTTTTAAACACAGTTACAAGGTGCTTTACAAGTTAAAAATGAGAGTTGCTAACTGAACAAATGAAACAGTAACATACTAAAAGCTTTCTTGTCTTTGTAATGTTATAATCACATTATCTATAGTAATAGGAACTTGTTTTTTTATAAATATACAGCTACCTGCATTTAATACTGTAAATCGATGCAGTGCAGAACATGCACTCTGATTAAAACTGGCACTGCGCTCACTTCAAATGGAAGTCAACAAAAACAAGACACATCTCCGTGGGACAATGGTATTGATTGTTTTCATTACATGCGAGTGAACCAACTGCTCCCCGCTGCCCCTTGTGTCACAAGCACTGAATTATAGTTTCATAACCACTCCTCTGCCTCAGGAACTTCTGCTCTGCTGCGTCTCCTCGGGTTGTCATGGATAAACCGGTCCCTGTGGTGTTTTGCATTGTGACGCACTGAGTTTGAGCCAGAGAGCCTTTTAAAGTGGGTGTGTTGTTGTGGCTTGAGTTGGCCCGTGTTCAGTTAACTTCCCTGATTATCCTCGGTGTTCAGTAGTTCAGTGTGCGTTTCCTCTGCTGGTCACTGATACAGTGCGCTCTGCCAGCTCGGAGAAATGTGATTGGAATACATCAGGACTGAATCAGAGGGAAACGCTTTCTGCAGAAGGACATAGATCACAGATACATTTTTTTATTATTTCTTATGAACACTTAATCACAAATGTGCATGACTCAGCGTAACTGAGACGGGATAAAAATATCCCCTCCCACTTTAAATCATTAGAAAACACAACACTAACTGTAATATGGATTCTTTGTGTCTGTGATCAGATAAATGAGCTGAGTAAGACTGACAAAGACGTCAGAGGGATAACATTCAACTATGACTATATTAAATGTATCTCAGTTTGTGTTAAGTTCAGTTTCAGCTGCAGAATCGTCTAAGTTTGGTGATTCTTAGTATCACCAAACTTTTACAGAGGAAATCATGAGATAAAATTGTAATGTCTTTCAGTTTGCTTAATAACAAACACAACAAAATGTGCAACAAACACTTGTGCACTTACTACCCACCTAGTTCAATACACTGCTGAGACATGACTTAATTGGATACACATCTGATGCTGCTGTGTGTTCTCTTTCAAAATTGAAAACCCTTTATCCATCCACACAATATTACTTGATTATCACCCTGATGATGAGAAGAGTGAACATCTCAAGGCCCACGAGTCCCCTTAAATTCAAGCTAAGCCGCACCAAATTGCACACAGGCATCAGTCCCCCTAATTATAATCATTCCCTGGGAAATGTGTAAAATGGTCAAATCTTCTGTCAAACATCGCAAAATAAAAATGAAGTGATCATAGTTGAACAGGTTCTCTTTTGTCCCATCCTCCCACCACGTTTCTTGAAAAGCCGTTCAGTTGTTTTTGTGTAATCCTGCTGACAAACAAACAGACAGGGGTCAAAACACAACCTCCAGAGGTCACTAAAGAACACTGGAAACAGAACATCACTGAATGTCGGATATTTGTGTGCTTCTGGATGATGAATGATGTAATTCAAGGAAATACAGAAATTGACTTTTTCCACCTTGACAGTAATGATAGTGTTGATGGATGAATTGTCAATGTGAATACCTCATACACACGATATCTCAGGAACACCTTGAAGAGATTTCTCCAACTTTCTCTTTGATTTAAGAAACAACTGATGAAAATTTGGTTGCAAAGGGTCAAAGGTCAAGGTGTTATTATGTGATGGTTGTGACAAATTTTCTGTCAAACGTTTGATTGGATTAAAAAGATGAAGCGATTACATTTTATGTCCGAAACGACATCATGATATTCTGCAAAATCCCTCCTCGGGCCATTATTCAACACTTTATCTCCGGAGCAGAAGGGGACCGTGCCTGACCAGGAAACATTGAACCGTGAAGTGGTAGTTCCAGTTCCCTTATATTCCTTTAATATAATTGGACACCCCTTATATTTTTTCATATAATAAGCTGAGTTGATCCTTGCAGTGGTATGAGGGTAAAGTATTTCAACAGCAGTCGCTGTGAGTGAAAGCATGCAATTAAAATGGATTGTTTCCATTTCAAGGACTTGAGGTGCTTTGGCTTTTTGCCACTAATGATTTCAACATTTAGATATTAGTGTGTGTGTGTGTGTGTGTGCGCATGCAGCCTGTGTGTGTGTGTGTGTGTGCATGCAGCCTGTATGGGTTTGCCCATATGCCATCTATAAGCTAATTAAAGTTTTTAAGCTCTGTTGCTTCTCTGGCACACAGAGCCAAGCCAAAGAACGGAAGGAGAGCTGCTGCAGCCTCACTGCACCACTCTGCTGTGATGTGCCAAAGTGTGTGTGTGTGTGTGTGTGTGTGTGTGTGTGTGTCTATACGTGCAGTCCGAGGTGCGGATGTGTTGCCATCCTGTCCGTCGAGTCAAAGGGGAGCACAAGAAGTAAAAGCGGAGGAAAACATTTGGAGTTAAGAAAAAGTCGCTGAAACCCCCCAGAAAAAAGTCTTTACATCCAGGCAGCAAACAAGTGTAGAGAAAGAGAGTTGGAACATGTACAGGGAGAAGAAAGGTGATATATACTAGAGAGAGAGAGGTCTGCAACAAATATGAGAGTCGAGGAAGAAGAGTTACGAAGCTGTGAAGAGGAAAGTGAAGAAGAAACAGAGTGAAAGGAATTAGAGGAGGGATGCAGATATGAGGGTGTCATCAGGACGCACTGGTGCCTCACAGGAGGGACTTTCTCTCCATCGTCTGCACCACCTGCCTCTGTCCCCTCTCATATTCTATCTCTTTCTTGGAGTTTCTCCAGCCCTCCCTTCTCCTCTCTCCTCCTCTTCCTCACACACACACACACACACACACACACACACTGGGGATGCCTGAAGCGGTGGAAGCCCAGATCAGAATGTCCCTGAGCCTAACAGGTCTGTGATCAGCACCCATGAGAAGGTGAAGCTTTCATGGAGGAGAATTTTCAACAGCCTGTGGACGTTTGCCAAAACTGGTGAAGACAGGGATGCCCCCACATTACGAGCACAGGGGTGTGATGTCAGAGAAAGCCACTTCTCATTTCATTTGAGGAAGGTAAAGCTTCAAACTAAGCTCTTGTGTCTTTAAGTAAATTGGTGATAAAACAAGGCGAGGACAAGTATCATCTTTTTTCTGCTCTCATCATCTTGGAGCTGGATGCTTGCCGCAAACTGCTGTAGAAGAAAAACACCACCCATTACTGGATTATTGATTTCATTGATTTTTCACATCTTTCAGGAAAAGGTGCAGGGACACCAACTTTACACGATGCCTCCGAAGAGAGAAGAGTTTTCTTCTGCTATCAACAAGAGATTAATAACATAACCAGTTTCTTCATCAAGACTGAAAGAGATCCGCCCATCCGACTATCTAGTTACATGGAACTGCGAGGGAGCCACGGGCCCATGGGTGGCCACGACCTGAGGGGTCAGGGGTTAGGTTTCGGCATCGCGGCTCCCGGGATCGCAGGCAGTTCGGTAATAACAGCAGTGCAGCAGCAGGAATACTCAGCCGGCATCTGGCTCCGCAGGAAGGACAAACTAGAACACGTAAGTTCTGAATAATATAGAGCTGAGGTCTGAGAGACAGATGGAAGAAGGCTGAGACAAAGAGCAGGGCTCGAAAATGTCTTTGCTCCGAGTCGTTTCTCTAAAACATGAATATTCAAGACATGCAACTTTGTTTGTGATGAAATATGAAGTCCTTTGAATTAAAGGTAGGGCCAACTGAAATGGAATTTAATAAATTGGAATAAGCTGTAGAGGTTAAATTGTTTGGTTGTTTTGTAAAATGTGAACATAAATTCAACTAAAACATAAAGAAAAAGAAAATTACACTTTTAATATCTGGATAAATCAGCAGTAAACTACTATTTGTTGGTATAACAACGTTTTATGGGCACTTTTGATGATGTGAAATTTGCTGGTCCCAGTATTTTCCGTGTTTTCAGCTTCTTTCTGTTGAACACGATTGATTATGAACTGGTGGTTAAACAAAAAAAAACAGTTGTTTGAATTTATTACCTTGAGCTCTAGGACATTGTGATTGCAATTCTCATTTCTTATATTTTATAATTTCATAAAGTGAAAAAATCAGTGCAGGAAGTACACCAGCTGGACGCATCATGGCTGCCTCACATATCCTGCGTCTGTTTGGTGCGTCGGTTGTGCACAGCCTCAGAAATGAATGCATGCAAGGCGTCTGTGCTGCACTTTGTTTTCTACGAGAGAGGAGTTAGAAGGTCCTCAGCAGACTTGCAGCTTGCAGGTAAACGCTATCAGCATTCTACAGAGGGCTGCTGCGTGAGTGTAGAGATGAAGCGTCGGGGAAACGACTGGAAATAGGTGTGTGTTGAATATTTGATGCTGGGGGGGAACAGAGCCACGTCCAGGGAGCTGCTTTCTAAGCACGTCTGCAAAAGGATGATGAATCAGCCAGTCCTTCTTCCTGCAGAACCACACACACACACACACACACACACACACACAATGGGAAACACACTCACTTAAACGCACACATGCTCATAGCTTCATGGACTTAACCTGGATCAGGGGTAAATGAGGAGTGTGAATTATTTAAGCATCAACAAATAAAAACATAATGTGCAGGTTTCTTGGAACAAAGAATATCGCTGACTGACACATTTCAGCTCCTGTGCACTGAGGTCACAGCGGTTGCTTTTCTCAAACTACATAAGTGCATCTAAGTGGATTTAATATCCTTAAGATTCTGGTTAATGACTCTATGGATGCATGTTATGTAAACCTCTGCTCTGCACTTTGACTAATGACCAGCTATGATTTACATGCTTGGTTTCTGATGTGCATTTTGCACTGTGGTTAATATTAAACAGAAGTTTGTGTTGTATTACAGAGTGATACAGAGTGAGTGTGCTCACTGCTTTTAAGATGGAGGTAGATGAGGCAGCAGCTGACGGACGGGCAGACACACGGAGGCTGACTCTGCATGAGAGACATTTGAAGGTTTGGCAGCTCAAAGTGGAGCCGGCTCCCCACGCTCTTTGCATTTTCAATTTCATGGTGACCGAAGTATAGACGTAAGTCTGAAGTAACATTCATCAAACTACATAAGACTCTGAGGCTTTTTCTCCTTGGGCTGGAGGTTTATTTTTTGATCTCCCCTCAGGTTGTTGGAGACTGATGAGCTGAGCTTTAACATGTGGAGCCTACAGATAGATTTAGTTGCTTAGGTTTTGAGATCCATCTTTGATATTTAATTTGTTTGTTTCACTTTTCTGTAACATTGGGAGAAAAGATTGATTAAAATAATCAGGCAGGTTTAGGGGACTGATACCTGCAATTTGGTGGAGATCAAAATAAAATCTGGATAAATAATTTAAATGTGGTTTAATTAGGAAACTGTTGGGTATGGACCCTATTGTAATACGATTAAACAAATATTCTTCTTCACTCCTATTGCCTGTTGTCTAGGTTTAGATGGAGGGAGAGATGTACTAAGAAACAGTTCTTTATTTAACCCAAAGGGTAATTCCACAGTAATGTCAGGTTTACACACATTTACGCAAATTCACATCAACACTGATGAGTTTCGAGGGAAGTTAAACTCTGATCGGTTGATCTTCATAGATTTCCGGTTGTCAATTTAATCCCAACAAATCCCTCTGATAAATGGTGATTCCTCCCAGAAGAGACCAGAGCCTCATCGATGCTCCTGTGGGCATTTCCTCCGAGCTGAACAAAGCTCTGTGAGCTGCTCCTCACGCTCAGTTGACCTGTACAGACCCTTTGTCTCCACCACACATCCGACTTGTGTCAGTTAAAGCTGGACAGACTCTTGTTCTCCTTTTATTTACGAGTTGACAGATATTTATTTCTCAGCCGGCAAAGCTCATGTTGAGATCTGAGCTGCTACTGACTCTCAGTTCAAGTGAGGATACATTTCCTTTCCCCATCCACAAGAACAAGCCTGACAAACACATCACGTGACCACTCACATACACTGAACATGTGTGTTGTTGGTGTGCAGCAGATGTAGGAAGTATCTCCACTAACATCTCATCTCGTACCCATGTAAGCCGTATCGTTGTACAATGTAGATGTTGTTAGCAGTCACTAGGGGGAGTCACCCTGTGCCAGTGACAGGAAGCAGTCAAATAAAACGTTTTTTCGGTGCATTCCCAGGTTTCATGGATCTTCAGCAGAAACTCAGACAGGGAGAGAGGGAGAGAGGTTTCTGTGGGAGCTGCTGCAAAATGCATCAGATTGGATGTGGTCCCTTCGGAAGCCTTTGGCCACGAGCTTGCTGTCATCAGTCATCTACTCACATCATTGTATTGGATACTGGGTACCCATTAAAGTGACGGGTCGGGGTATTTGGCTTCCTGTTTGACTGTTTGGCTCAAGTTCAGCTCCACTTTACCGCAACAGCAACTGAATTTAAAGCCTCTGGCTGTAATGAAAGGTGTCTGCTCTGCTGTGTGTGATGTTGAAGATTTAATCTAATTATTTCCTCTCTGTCCGTCAACTCATGCTGCTTGTCAGTCATCTTGATGTCATCGAATCCCCTCCCAGTCCAGCCAGTTGGACACAACCAGCATCGAATCCCTTTACTATGGTGTCTCTTGTTGTGGCTTCCCTTCTCCAGACACGTGGGGGGGGGGGGGGGGGGGGGGCACAGTGGGTGTTTAAAGTGCAGACTGGATTTGAACCATTTCGATCCAATGAGCAGCAGAGGGAGCTGTGGCCTCCTGTGAGAAACTACAAACAGAGGGAAGTTGAACGTGTCTCTGTATGAACGTTGTGCAGGTGTGTGTTACATGTTACATCAGTTTCCTGTATGTGAGCTTTTAATCTCCTTCGTCTCATTTACTGTAATTGGCTGGCATCACACACACACACACACACACACACACACACACACACAGGAACCACATGGTGATTGATGGTGGAAATTGTCTGGAAGCCGCTCATACTTTTTGATGTACTAATTAGCTAAGACTCATTAGACTCAGTGTGTGTGTGTGTGTGTGTGTGTGTGTGTGTGTGTGTGTGTGTGTGTGTGTGTGTGTGTGTGTGTGTTTCAGAAAGAGAAATTATAACCGAAGTGTGTTTGGGTGTGATCGTGCTGTACTTGTCCTGAAGTGCTGAAGAGGGATTTAACCGTGTAGTGTCAGTGTCTGTGTGAGCATCTCCTCTGCATCTCTTATGGAGAAACTCTTCAGCTCAACATGACTTGAATAGAACAGAATAATAATTTCCTCATGAAGCGTCTCTGCTAATAAACGAGTTGGCACACAGTGTAAACAGATGATATTCATCAGCTGATGCGTGTTCATCACAGAGGTCTGGAAATGTCTCAGTTTGTATCTCACTGTGCAGCAGGATGTAAAAAAACAAAAAACATCCACAAGCTGCCTGGCTTCTGTACCAGTGTTATCTGACACTGGCCAGAGACAAGCAGAGGCAGCTTGACCTTTTACTGAGCTGGAGCTGCCTGAAGACCGACAGTGAAAGGACCTGAATCACGAAGCAAACTGTCAGTAGACCACAGGTTCTTGTTCGTTTGTGAAAAATCACGTGATATGCCTCCCTCTCCACAATCCTCTATAACCTCCCAGTTTATTGGTGTGTTTATTTCCCATCTCCCCCATTGCTTGTCAATGCCTCCGCTGCCCCCCTGTAGGCTCTGACAGGGGTGCTAGAGGTATTTGCTCATCACTCCCCCATTATATCAATGTAATCTTATCTGGGGAACCTACGTTCTGCTCCTGCAATAAACATTTCAGGTAGCAGAACTGTGTTTAATATCCTCTGGTGTTTTCATGCTGCTGCTGTGACCCTGCAGTGTCTCCTCAGGGATGAAACCTCAAAGACACACACAGAGAGGATTTTCAGAGAGTTCAGAGGAAGTCACAGCAGGTAGAGACGCAGCCGATCACACATTCTGACAATCAACCAATTAAGCGACCTCAGAGAAGTGATCAACAGCTCGTATACTGTAGATCCCTGAGAGGCTCCGACTGCAACAAACACACATTAGAGATGAATGTGTTTGGATTTGAATCCTCTTAGAACCACACATATGAAACTTATAGCGATTAATGTACGTCAGAGACACATTTTCCAACTTTTAAACACTTTCTCAGATGTCTTGCTTGTCTTCCATTCTTGCTACGTCTGTCAAGGTCACCCCTGTGTGTTTGTTTGTCACATTTGGAGAACTGATATCTATGAGTGAGTGAACTTTGGTGAAGCTTGATTGGATTTAAGAAATCTGTTCCGCTGTTCAACAACTGCTACTCTCGTTTTTAAAGGCTCACTGTTCTGTTAAATAGATTTAGACACAGTGAGAAAATAAGGATGCTCCTGTCACCATCACTATTGAAATAAACAAGAACAATATCCCATAATACAGATGTGCAGCTCAGTCAACTGGAAAGAAAAAACAATCTTAAATGTCGTCCTCGTAGTGATTTGTGAAAGTTGGGTGGGAGAAGTAATTATGTTTGTGTTTGGGCTTTTATTGCCAGTGCAGTAAAGCTGGAGGGTATAGCAGCAGGTGGGTATATAAACGTTAATAGGAGCTTTAACTGTGAAAAACCCATTTCCTGTCTTATATTCTGTTCTTTTCTCTGCATCGTCTCTTTTCTCATCTCCCTCTCTCTCTGGCCTGTGAAGTGTGACAGCACCCTCTGTTGGTTGCGCTCTGTCTGCACAGAGCTGCAGGGCAGACCGCCTTTAAAAGATTTACTATCCCTGCTCTGCATCTGAGCAGGAGCTGCACTGCATCTCAATGTGCTGCCAATATTACGATTGCATTCTGACGAGACAACCCGCGAGCATCACTTCATGATGCGTGCGTTTGATGCCAGTGAATACTTGTAATACTTTGTAACTGTTAAATCAATTAGATATTCTCATGTACATTTGTTTTATTTCCAACCTGATTCATCAGAACATATTGTATTAAAAAGAGAAAGGGGTGTGTACAATCACACAGAGATTAATTAGACCAGAGGAAAGGGAGGACAGGGCAGAGCTCACTGTGACGCACAGTGGGAACAGAGAGGAGATGGACAGTGGAAAAAAGAAAAGAAAAGAGGACCATCTATTTATTCAGTGTGCATATGGGAGAACAGGGAAATGTGAGCTTTCTATTATAGGGAGAGGGTGGGGAGATATAGAGGGAGAGAGAAAGGGAGGGAGGGAGGGAGGGAGGGAGAGAGAGAGAGAGTCAGAGGTAGGTGGACGAACACATGATACTGTGAGAGGAGAGGAGAGGAGGAAAGTGAGACAGAGATGAAAAGGGAGGAAAGGAGGGAGGACAGGGAACATCAAGAGCGGAGAGTGAGATGATAGAAAAACATAGATGACTGTCAAAGTGTAGGTAGATAGATAGATAGATAGATAGGTAGGTAGATAGATAGATAGATAGATAGATAGATAGATAGATAGATAGATAGATAGGTAGGTAGATAGATAGATAGATAGATAGATAGATAGCATCATGATACGATTTAGGTGTGTCCTGCTCTGTTAGAGTTTTCATTCATACAACAGCAGGAGGGGCGAGAGGGAGCAGCAATTTCCTTCTCTCTCCATCACACACACGCACACGCACACGCACACACACACACACACACACTCCTCTGACACACATACACGTGCATTTACAAACAGCAACACACATTTTCGCTGCGTAGAGCGACGGACTCCCCTCCCCTGAGACTCCTTCTGTTAGAAGACGAGAGGAAGCGACAGATTTTGTAGCTACAGACGTGGACACACACACACACACACACACACACACACACACACACACACACACACACACAGAGAGAGAAAAGCACGTGTTTCATAGTGGACTGGAAACTGAGGGATGCATCATGAAGGTAAGCTCTCCACTGTAAATTGTGTGTGTGTGTTTGTTTGTGTGTGTGTAGTTATGGGCCAAAAGCATGTTCTATCCATCTACCTACAATATCTATCTATCTCTTATCTGTAGTTCGCCCTGTGCTCTGCAGAGTGATAATGTGTCTCAGTGGAAGTGTCAGGTGTCTCAGTCTGTTCTCTGCTTCACACTCAGCTAGTGTTTGAACTGTGAGAGTGTGCATGTGTGTGCAGGTAGGGAGTCTTTAGGACATCTGTGTTCGTGGCATTCTGTTGAGCTTCGGATCCTAAAAAGCACATTTATTTCTCTGATGCAAGCAACTCAGAATTATTTCAATGTACGGTGTAGCGCAGGTCCGGGCATCTGGACCAGTGTGGTGGTATATTGACTTGTTCAGTGGAGCTGTGACTGCTGTACATCTGATTATCATGCATAAATTAGGATTGCAGGTAACCAGCCTGCATGCCTCACAGCTCCTTCAGTTCTTTTATAGCCTGTGAATATCTGATGCTGAACAGGCAGGCAGCACGCACAGCATGCAGGATTTAGCAGGATACATGTGCAGAATATAATTTTCACTATAATTTGTGTATAATCACCTTAAACTAAGAATCCCTGCATCCTAAAAAATGCTGGGTTGAAAATAACTCAATTTGTGTTAACGCAGTCAAGTGCTGAGTCAAGTGTGGACCGATCCAACGCTGGGTTCGTACAAACTATACATTATTGGGTTAATGTCCCAAATTCTGGGTTATCGGTATCACTTGGATTAAAATGACTTACTTTAACTACTTAAGAAATGCATTGATGAAATTAAACTGTAGTCAAATTATGTAGAGTTTCTTGGAAGAAGCACAGGGCTAAACTTGTTTGGGGCATTGTTTGCTCACATGGATGTTTATGAGGTTAAACAGGGGCAGCAGCTGAAACTGTAGCTTTGCATATATTATTAATATATATACTGTTGTTATTTCTGCATCATTTATTAGGGAAAACGCTAATGCACGGCTTATGAATACCTCTTTAACTGATGTAAGTGCAGTTCTCTATGGAAGATTTAAGATATTAGCTTAGATATTAGCTTATTGCAATCATGGTGGAGAATGGAGTATGAAAATGTGTCATAGAATCTGTGCACCAGAGACATTTTTCAGATTGTAAATGTCTCGCTCAGGATTGCCACTTGATTTAGTTTCATAGATCCTGATCATAAATGTACGATTATTTATAATCTATATACGTTTACTGGCTCTATTAGGTGGTTTATAGTGATTCAAAATGAAAACGACTAACAGCCATAAAAAGAAAATCATACTTTTATGACACCTCCTCCATGTTGGCAGATGGGACATGGAGCAAACTAAACTATTTCTGTAAGTTTGGTTTGAATTAGTTATTTGATGAAAACAGGCAGAAATGTCATTATTGACGTCATCAGAATATCCAGCTATGTTTTTTGTTCAACAGGAGAAAGCGTTGTCCATCTTTACTTCCTGTCTGTGGTGACTTTGCTTGAGTAATACAGAAGCACGTTTCCTCAGAAATCAAAGGCTGCGGGAAGGGAACAGACTCAGCTCGCCCCTGTCGCCTCGCTGTGGACTGCCCAGCTCCCATTGGCTCCTTTAGACTGAATCGCTGATCAGTGCACTATACATGACTCAGACCCATTACCAGGCAGCGAGTATTACTGTAGTAGTCAAATCATTACAAGTTCAAACAAGCTGAAGACCTTTTCATTCTGCTTTCCTCTTTACCGAGACTCCGTCCTTCTTTCTTTCCTCAATTCGTCCTCGTCATCTCTGTCCCTTCGTGCCTCCTGCTGCCTTCAGTCGTTCAGCATGGGTGCACAGATCACTGCCGCAGAAGTGAGCTGCTGGGCCCAAAACAGGCCAATATCCAAGTCTGACCTACTACACTTAGTGTCTCTGTGGAGGGGAGGGGAGGGGAGGGGAGAGAGTGATGGGGAGGGAGGAAGATGGAAATGGGGAAATGAGAAAAGAAGAGAAGAGAAGAGAAGATAGATTGAAGGCAGAGAATAGATGGTGTGGCGGATGTATAAAAGTCTTTCGTAATGCTGCTGCAGACAGCATCAGTATACCCGGTACATACACTAACACACACACACACACACACACACACACACACACACACACACACACACACACACACACACACACACACACACACACACACACACACACACACACACACACACACACACACACACACACACACACACACACGCAGTAGCCATCAGACCCTGGTGCAAAGCGCCGGGAGAGAGGAGAGCCCAAAACACCTGAAACTGTATCCATGGCAACCAAACTACTGGCTGCCGCATGTTAAACAATGGGACAGATCCAGAGTCGGGGATATTTCGTCTTTCTGACCAGACGTCACCTCCTGAAGAGGCTTGTTGACGCTGAAGGTTAAAGTTTGGAATAAGCCGAAGTTCAGGGTTAAAGTCGGACTCACGTTGATGACGTAGAACTGCACACACGTAAATTAGTATCAGGTGGAATTCTTTTTGTGACATTTATTTATGCTCCTTTGAAAAATGTAGATAACATAGATAACAAAAACAAAAACATAGATACAAATGTTAATGACAGACCTTAATGGATTTGTTGTCTTTGAACAACTTTTTTATTTTTAGACTATACAGTCTAAACAGTCTAAGAATTATTATAATTGTATATTTTACAGAAAGCGTCCTACTGACCAATGACTGTGACTAAACTAAATGGGATGCAGCCACATTAAGGCCACTGCTGATGCCTGTGGTTTTTATGCTATGAAAACATCTATCACCTATTGAAACAACCATTGTGTTAAGATAGTGTGGTTAGGTTTCAGGCAATAACACACACACACACACACACACACACACACACACACACACACACACACACACACACACACACACACACACACACACACACACACACACACACACACACACACACACACACACACACACACACACACACGTTTCTACCTTAGGAAAGACACACTATCCATCATTTATGTGTTAATAAGGTTTAACCAGCCAAAACAAACAACACCTCTCAGAACATAACAAGATCTCAGCAGAGAACACAGTCTTATTTATCAAAGCATCAATTATGGATGGACAAGAGAAGAGGAGGAGGAGAGGAGGAGGAGAGGAGAGGAGAGGAGAGGAGAGGAGAGGAGAGGAGAGGAGGAGGAGAGGAGGAGAGGAGAGGAGAGGAGAGGAGAGGAAGATGTTGACTTTTTAACTGTTCAGAAACAAATATGATTCATCCCTTATTTTTATTTAAATTCCGTGATGATCATTTTTCACGGAGTGTCATATGTAGGCTTCTACGCCCCTACACATTTTATTGATATGCATGAACTTTGCAGTTTTGACACGAGAGTGAGAGGGATTCAGTTTCCATGAGTATAATTTTACAGTTTTATTGTTGTCGTCTAAATGACAAATGGCTTCATTGTAAAACCAGTGGTGTTGATTTCTAACAGCCGTAAACCCTGCAACTTCTTGAAGTGTGGACTGTGCGTGTTTGTCCTTGATGTTCCGTGTGTGCAGGCCGAGCACAAGGCTCCTCCATCATGTTAATGTCTTAGTGCACAACACAAGTACACTAATCACCTCCTGCTTCACTCTGCGATTCTCATTAACTGTGCAACAAACAGCTACGTTCATTTCAATTAAATTAACACTGGGGGATACAATGTGCGCAGAGATTATTAGTTTGACAAAAAAGACTGTCAGCCACTTTCAGAGACTCGAAAAGAAATAAAAAAAAAATGTGACCTTGTCTTTGTCTCCCAGGGGCAGAACAGTTTTATGTGCTGCTGAAAAATTGAACACATACTTTTTTAATGACCACATCTGGACGGGGCTCGGCAGGACTGCAGAGAATGTGCAGACATTCCTCTATGTGGGCGTGTTGTTGTCAGTGCAGAAACCTCGAGATTCAGGGATTTTTTAAAGTTAGCTCCCTGCCCTGGTGTTCCCTCGGCTGTGCTGCTAAACTTCTGAATGTGCATCACATCTTACATCAGCAGCCCCGGGAGGAAGGCCAGAGAACCCTGACAGGTGTTCCCATCATGCTCTCTGCTCAGGGTAAAACAGTTCCCCTATGGAGAAGCAAATGCATCAGTGTCGAACAATACAGCTTGAGCATCTAGAGTCACACTATACTAAAGCAGCAGCAGCCTTTTGAGCTATGCCAATGACAGAGCTATATGTTAATTGTACCTTTAAAACTGTGATTAGCTTTGGAGGTGTGGGAAAAACTTGAATTCTGACCTGATGATGACGTTGGATGAGAAGTTAATGTTCAACCATCATCCACGACGCAGTATTAGCGACATGTGAGGAAAAGGAATCTGAGATTTCAATAATAATGTCGTAATATTACGAGAATAATGTGTGATTTTTGCGAGTTAAAATATCGATTTCAAACATATGCCCACTTGCTTTTCATGGTTGAAAGACAGAAGGGAAAGGACAGGTGAGTGCCGCTATAAAGAGAGAGGCACACAAACAGCACGTTTTACAATAACCTGGAATTGACGGTGCTGCCGCGCACCTACATGTGTGTTCTCCCCTGAAAGCCATCGTGACACAGACTGAATAAAACTGCTTATAAGTTCTACTTTGCAGAAAGTTGTTGGGTCTACGACTTTCTGAAAAAGGTCGTAGTGAAGAGTTGTTGCTCAGCTGTATTTTAGCTGCACTGCAGAGAGAGCACTTCATCGCTCTGTCCCCAAGGTGAGAACTTTATTCACTTATAAAAGAAAAACAACGCTGACTTTGATGCAGTGGAGAAAAACAAAGGCAAAGACATCAGGTCCACTTCAATCAACTGAGTTGTACTTGGTATAAGCTCGTTTTAATTTCTGTTTAGAAAGTTGTCAAACAGAAATCTGACTCATCAACGTCCACAATTCAAACTGGTTTCCTGTTTGTAAAGAGTCCAGATAAATTAAATTAAACAAGGGGAGACACAGCTGAGTCTTTATGATTCGTGACGGGCTTCCTCTCTCACACTCTCTGTCTTTCTTTGTTCTCTGCCACTGTGCGAATTTAGCAGAGGCCTGTGGCTTGTCAAGGGATCAAGCCCAAGCAGCTCTACTGGCAGCACTTTAATGAAACGCCTTTGTCTCCCAAAGAACGTGTGCATGTGTGCGACTGCATGCGCGTGTGTGTGTCTGTATACACTTGCTGAGCCAGTGTAATTGAACATCCTGCTGATTCCACAACACAACGCACGCACAAGTGGTGGAGTGTAGCTGGTAGTGTTGTGAACAGTGGCAATAGGATGCTGCCGCTGTTATAGATGTGCAGAAGAGAAGAAGAGAGCGGCGGCAGGAAACGCCACTGGATGGTCGGAAGTGTGGAGGCAAATGCTCGGGTCTGCAAAAACATCTCGTTTTCTAGTAAGACGAGAAGACTGTGGTAGATTTAGTACTGTAGTCAACACAAAGGGTTTGTGCTGAGCAGAATGAGATAGTCGACTCTGCACATTAGTAATATTGATAATAATATGAATAAACTTGATATTTAAAGAACCATTTTATCTTTTCCTAAGAGTTACAAAGTTCTTTCCACAGGTAAAGAAAAGAGATCACAAGCTAAACCAGAAATTACAAGAGGAATCAGAAAACACTGTTAAAAGTAGATTAAAAAAATGATTTTATAAAATGATGTATTCACAAAGGTTCCCTAAAATGACTAGAAGGACATTAGTAATACATCTAATAATAAAAAAACAATAAAAAGAATAGTATTGCTTATTATCTAAGTAGCTGTAACATTACCATTTAAAATGTCAACGTGAAAACAGTGTTAGCGAGAAGATGCAGTTTAGCTTCCCTGTTACGCCACTCTCTGATTCTTAGAGGGTCAGAAGAAGCAAAGATGATAAACTCCTGAGACATTCTTCCCTCATTCTGTTTGTTCAACCTGCAGAATCTAAAAAAAATCAATCCGTGCATATTCTGACAAAAGCTTTGTTTGTCTTGCACAATACTTGCTGCTGCTGCTCTGTGCGCTCACATGCTTTACGGATGGACAGACAGTCAAGGGTTGACTGGATGGATGGACAGGGGGTTGATTAGGGGGGATAACGGGGGGGGGGTTCAGGTCCCATCATGGTCAGCAGGGCGCTCGTGTCATTTTAATGGGACTGTTGTTGACATATCGATTGCGAGAGCCCAGCCAGGATCAATGGAAGACACGAAGAGAGAGAAAGAGAGGAGTAACGTGCGTGACAGTGACTGACATTCGGTTGTAATGGCTGACTGCTTCAGAGTGTGTTCCACAGGAATACCAATGGGCAGTGTTTGTAAAAGATGGTACAAATCATTTTTCATAGAGACATCTTCAGGTCTTTGGTGGAAACACCGACATAAGCTGAGATAAGAAAGGACTTCTACAACAGCCTTGAAACGAAATGTACAAGACTCTCAAAGTTGAAGTTGCTCAAACTCGGTGGCTCTGTTCTGCAAAAGAGTCTTTTGTACAGCACAAGGCCAGAAAAAAATTGATGGAGTTTTTAGACGATTTTCAGTCAGTTCACCCAAGGTAGAGAGAGGTACATACTTACCTATTCCCAGTGGTGCAGCAGATAGATTTGTTATCTCGACTGGAGGTGGAGGTGAGTGCCCGTTTTTTTAAAAAGCAGCAGGGGCAGTGTAATGGATACGTGGCTCCCAGTGGAGCTGGTGCCACACAGGAGATGGCAGCAATTTCCATATTTACCCGACAGGCATGAGATTGATATTGATCTTCTGTTCTTACTTAAACGCTTATTTCCAAAAATGTGATTGCTCTTATAGCCAAGAGAGTAATACAACATTCTATGAGGGAAAATAGAACATAGAGCACATACCTCCACCAAGGGCTGAATACTCCTGCTCAATTTAATCAAGGTTCAAAGTCAATAAAACAATGATAATCATTTTTATTTGGCTCCACGTTCCTATCTGTTCATCAATATCCATGAATTATTCCCTGGGAAATTAGTTAAAATGTAAAACATCTCACAATGTCAAAAGAAATGTATATTTGCCTTTTTATTGGGTTTCACACAGAAAATTCGGTGGCTACTTTATTGGCCCAAGCTCAACCTTTCCACTACGTTTTGTGGATGAGTTAGACTTTGCATAATCATGCTGACTAACCAACCAACAAACAAACAAACGCTCAGTAGTGTCCTTATGTCCAATAAGGACACTCCTTATGTCCAATAAGGACACTACTGGGCAAGGAAAGTGATACAAACTTTGAGAAGGGGAGTCAAGAGTCAAAGAAAGTTGTCAGCAGACAGAGACTTCTGGTGGGAGGAATGAGGACATAAATAAAAGGCTCAAGTAGAGTCAGTAGAGTAATAGAGTAACAGGATGTTTACAAAATCCAGAGGTCAAATAAACATTTGTTCAACTGGCAGTGTGCAAGCATTCACAATATCCAGATAAAGAATAAACAGGAAGCATGGCAGCAACATGTCAGAGTTCTAGCTTCCTGTCCTGGTGTCGTCTCTGCCACTGAACTTCTGCAAGAGCTGACGTGCCAGCTCATCACTGTCACCGGCGTCCCCAGGGACACAGAAAGCTGACAGACTGTCAGGGTCATGCACACAGTGGAACACCTCTCATGCACTTTGCTCAAAAAAAAGAAAAGTGTCAAAAGCAAAAGCAAATCAGTGTCAGAGCAGGACAAAGTGTGGAGCAATACATGTTAGACAAGTGCCAAAGGTCTCCTCATCATGGTAACAGATTAAGAAGCTCCAGCCATGCTAACTGCTCTGTGAGGCTGAACTGAAGCACAGACTTTAAAATCAGTGAGAGAAGGTTAAACAACATCCGGCTTCCAGAAATGTGCACACAGTTTCAACTCTGAAAGTGCACAGTCACTTTGACACAAGAACAAACACACACATAAACACTGACTTGCCTCCAACCAAGTAAAAAAAAAAGGGACAACACATAAATTGAACCCTGCATGGCTGTAAATCTTTCTTCCTGAAGGAACTGAGAATCAATACAAGTCGAGTTCCCCCGTCTGCAACTTTAAATTCGCCATCTTGTCAAGCTTTGTGCTTTTCTTCATGAATCACTCTCACCATTTCTCCGCCTGCCTCATTCGCTGTCTCACACACAAACACGTAAACCATTTAGGGAGCGTATGTCATCCTTTCGCAAGTCAGCTTCAAGGCCAGCGCTGGCATTTGTCTTCAGAGGGCGATACTGACCTTTCTCAATTAGGTCAGTTACTGAAAAGGTCAGGGAAAAGGTCGACCCAAAAGGGAGGGACAGACTGCACCCTGCAGGCCTTGAGGATGATGCATCTCTCACAGTCTTCAGTGTTTGAGTGTTAGTTTTGTGTTGTACTTTTCTCTGTATGGCTCTGTATTAACTATAGTCAACTACTCTCGGGTAGAGTTTGTGAAAACCAATCAGTTTGTGTTCTCCAGGAAGAAAGGTCCATCAGTCACTATCGCTGTTGTCGTGTCTGTCTGTCTTTCAGACATCGTTAACTTTCTGTCAGCCCAGGATACGTTCTGCGACCACTGCGCTGCAATAGAAATCATACATTTTGGTTTTCAATTGCTACACACATGAGATACACAGCCTCTGTAATCATCCAAACACAGACATAGAGGATTAGACTGGATGATGGATCAGTTTCAGCCTGCCTCTGAACAACCTCAAGTGGCAGCCTTCATCGACGACAACAAGCCCTAAGTGGCAAATGGGGAATAGATCCGGGGATGAAGAGTGCAGAAATGAACAGATTGAGAGGCGGGAGCACAGTTTCCCCCGATGAGCAGCCGTAGATGAGTTTCTTTCCTCAGAGTGTAGGTGTGAGGGTACATGACTGTCAGAGTAAGTCTGGGAGAGATTGGAGCTGCTGGTCTGTTGGCTCCACCTTGTCCCCTGCAGTGGTGATGGATGGCTTTGCCTGCAGCTTCTACAGGTGAATATAGTCTTTAATTGACAAAGAGCTAAATCAGTTTAGAATCTCTTTATAGCCTCAGAGTATTTGTCACATAAATTAAATCTAGGGAGACAAATATACAGCGTGAAATATTACACCGTCAACTCAAAGAAACAGGATAAGCAGGATCAGATTGTACGACTGCATGTGTGAAGATGTGATGTAGTATCGTCCGAATAAAGGTTTCAGGTCATTGTTTAACCATTAAACCTGCTGGTTTGGTGAACTCCAATAGCTGTATATAAGATGGACGACATTACAGCTCCCCAAAAATGTAGTATGGGTCACACACAGGACGGTACTAGCTGTAAATCCCACAGTATCAGTGCTTCATCATCTCTTTTACCCTAAATGGGACGATAATAACCTGTTTGATGCTGTAGAAATGGTGGGCGAGAAATTATAACCGTATACTGTATGTTGGCTCTTTCAGTATTCTCGACCAGGCCCCGTGAGTCTACCTGTCTTAAAGATAAATGATGTTGCAGCTTTATTGATTTGCACCAGTGGTATTGTGTGGATTTAGAAAATGAAAATGACAAAGAAGTTGGTGTTAAGCCAAGCACTGTTTCTGTGTGTTTGGATAGACAAGGCAGATAAAGTGCAGAAAGGTGTAAGTTTATGTTAGAAAAAGTACAATCGCACCATCAGCCTTCTACCATCAGAGCGTGAGTAGAAAATCTCCCAAGGAAAGAGCTACATGGAAAAGAGGAATCCTTGAGAAATCCCATCATCCATTTTTATGCCTTGTAAGCAGCGGGCCATCTGGACCCGTAGGGTGCATCAGTGCTGTTAATCACATCTGAGCTCGCGAGATCAAAAAAACATAGAAATCCTGTGACACAGTGTATAGTGAACATGAAGAAGAGCAGAGCAATAACCGAGGGACGTGGGATCACAACCCATTCAGATGCCTCCATACAGGGCATGAGGGTCACTGGATGGTTCGATGAATCTGAATATGTTGTAGCCGTTGTGGACTTGTATGTTCTCCAGCAGCATCAACGTTTCAAATGAGGAAAAACAGCTCACAGTGTCCTGGCTCTGGCTCCTCAGTGCACAGACGCTAGGGCAGCATTGATCGTCTCATCCAACTCTCAGCACAAAGAGAACGAGAATACATTCCAACAGCAATTTCAAAAAGTAAGACCAGGATTTCTTTACTTGGACCGATGAGGTAAAAGTACGTGTTACCAACACTTGGTAATAGAATCGTGACTGAAAAGAACCAATAAGGGATAGTTTTAGAATTTTTTTGATGTGACAGTAAATGCGCTCAGTTTTAAACTCTGATTCAGTATTTAAATACGATAAATGTCACTTTCCTTGTCAACATGAAACATCCACGGTATTACACATTTATATCTATACAAGCAGGTTATAGATGGACTTAGATGTTGTTGGTTGAAGGGATCATGGCTGCGCAGGCTTCTAGGAACAGCTCCGGTTCAACAGTCATCAACACAACAGTGAGCAGATCCATAAAAGACTTGACAGAGCGCTCAGACAGATTGATAGTGGAAAATCTTCAAAGACATGTAGCTCCGGGCTTCCTGCCATAACAGAGCAGGCACCACCAATCTGGTCATCCATCCCTTTCTTTTATTTGACTCGTGGCGTCAAGCTGAGATGATCAGTACTTTTTCAAGTTAACCAGAGATGGAAAAAGGGCCCTCGGCCAACCAGCTACTGCGCTCTGTAATTCAAAATCAACCGGGGCTTTGCTTTCAAGACATTTCCTGCTCATTCAAACACTTCGTCCCCAGTTGTTCTTTCCACTAAACCCTCTAGAGGACTTGAAGCATGGCCATTTTGCCTTTGTCTTATTGTCCCCGATGACTGATAATCATCATAAACAGTGCTCTGTTTCTCTGATAGTGAGCTCTATTGTTAAGAAGCCACGTCTTTATAAAGCGGATGTGGTTGTGCTTGAGTAAGGCCGGAGCTGTTTGACTGCTCGTCCGGCTAGGTAGAGCACTTGGGAGCCCTGGGTTCACTCAGGAGAACCCGATCAGAGATTGTGCTGTTTCTCTGGAGAGAAGCAGTCAGCGTCATCTTCCATCTGGCAGGAGAAGGTAATGGCACAAAGGTCAACGACAACACAGATGTCATTTCTTAGTATTTCTTAATGCCAAAGTAGTTACCTTTGACGAGGAGGTTTGTTTTAACCTCTGTCCTTTTGTTATTTAGATGGTTGATTACGCAGAAACTACTGAACAGATTTCCTGGGGAAGGAAGGGACATGGGCCAAGAAAGAATCCATTACATTTTGGCACGAACTGGACAAAGGGGGCGTATTCAGGACTTTATAATCACCTTCTTTAACATTTCAAAATAACAATAGATCTTGATGGGGAACATGGTTTATAAGTGACATTGAAAGCTGTGAAATAAAACCAGACGAACTGCTAGGGTTGGTCCACCAAAACCGTTACTACGTCCAGAAGCCTGTGTGGTGCTGATGCAAATCAAGTGTGTGTTCAAACAAATATGTCCACCTTGTACCATTGGCATGAAATTGGCCAATGAACCTTTTGTGCAATCTGTGTTTATTTATCCTAAACAAACTGTGGACTGTTGCCAAAATTACTCCTTTTTCTTTTTATTGTGCACCACATCACTACACTGCCCTGAAAAGCTTCCCAATGGGATAAAACAGTGTCTTACATGTCATGTGCAATAAAAGAATTAGTAAACCTGCAAAATGTCTGTACAGCAGCGTGGCCTCATTTCTATGATCTATCCTGTGCATGAAAGGATTATGCACGCAGAAATTCGTGACCACATTTTCTATCAATGTCATTACAAAGTCCCTTGTCAATCTGCGTGGCTCGTGTCACTTTTGTGCACACCCAGCCTTTCAAAAGAAAACTGATTGATGTGTTTTCTGCTCTCAGCTGCTCAGTCTTTCACTTTGAACGCTACATCTTGTACATATGTAAACACTTTGGCCGTCCAAGCCCCAAAGTTAACATCCCTTCAACCGCCTTCATTTTGATGAATTTCTCTGGGACCAGTCTGTCCCAGCAGCCTGGAGTAAAACCTCCAAGGTTCACCTTGATCGCAGCCAGTAAAGAAGAATTATGACACTTGTGACACCAGATGAAAGAGATGAGTCTCCTCTATCCTGTCTTTGTCTAAATGGACACAGCCACCTTTGAATCACGATATCATCCAGCTCTGTGTCAGGAGAGCGTCTCTTCATGTAGTGGCCACTTCTGTGCAGACAGGGCTGTATTGTGGAAAGTAGAGTTTTCAGGAAGCCGGAAACTTGGCTTATAGGATCAAACTCTTCTTTAAATCTATCTATCCATCTAACAGTGATTACTGGAAAATACCTCAGGATGGAGAAGCAAGTGTGTCACGGGGATCAGACAAGGTCACACAAGAGACTTTTGTGTAATGTGGGGTCGTCGCGAGAAATACTTTTGAAGCTGAAGATGAGTCTTTAAGTAAACATCGTATAATGATGGTCATAACTTCATAAACTATATCTCCACACAACAATGAGAGAGAGAGGGAGCAGCCGGACAGTTTATTGGAAATGACGTCACAAAGAAAGTTGCCTCCTCAGCAGTAACACAACATGACAGCGCCCTGTCGGATATATCTGCTCTCTTACTGTCACTCATTCTGCACTCTACCACTTCAAAGCCACTGTAGATAAATACATCACATGCAAGGACACAAACACGCAAGATAACAGACTAGTTGTGTGTGTGTGTGTGTGTGTGTGTGTGTGTGTGTGTGTGTGGATGTAAATGCTGGAACCTCATAGCAGCCGGATCAGAAAAACTGAGGTCGGTTGTTATCGCTGTTATTTTATCTTTATTAAACATCCTGTGGGACAAAGACTTATTTGACAAATCACTTAAAAATTTGAGCTTAACGTGTCCCTACAGTTACAGATTGTTTACAAAGTTAACTGTCAATATCATAGACAAAGGAGGTTGTAGTTGTGCTGCAAATATCTTCTGTGTTTGCGTCAGTGTCAAGTAGCGTTTCAGGGCAGATGTTTTTTAAAGAGGTATCACACTGTATGATTAATCATCATCATGGGGGAAGCTAGTTTTTAAGTTCAGTTGTGACCTGAAATCAGTAAGTGAAATGTTCTTGGAGCAACAATATTCAGTCGGACAATGTAATGAAAACATTGTCGTTGTAGACCAGGAGCTCAATGTAGGTTTTTTTAGATAAATGGTCATTTAGTCTCCTGTGCAGCGGCATTGGCTGCTATAACTCAGAGTGCGTTACAGTCAGTCCTGACCCCATCAGTGTGGTGTAGCACTCTCTTTCTCTCCCTCCTCCTCCTCCTCCTCTTTCCCTTCCTTTCCCTCTCTCTCTCCTTGTCTCCATAAACATCTGCATTCAAACCCCACTGAAAACAAGACTCCAGCCTCCAGCCTCAAACCCATCCTCCTTGCATCCAAACAACATGTGCATCGCTCCGAACGCTCATTATAAAGAATTAGAGCTGGATATGTTTTGGATAGTTTGCCCAGATTCCTGTTGTGTTGCTGGTGTGGGGTAAACTTCTCCAGCCCTCTGAGCAGCCTGGCTCCTTGTTCACGCCACGCATCGACAATGAGGAAACACTCATTAAAGGATAATTGGGCCCCTGATATTCTAATAGGCAAAATGGACACTCATCACATCACATGTCTGTTCTCAAACTCTGTAGAGCTGATAGTTCTCCACGTCACTCGAAGAGGAGCTGGACATGTCAATCCTTCAAAACAAAGCAGAGAGCAGATTTAAAAGAACTGAGAAGGTTGGCAGAGACGTTCGCTGTTTAAAACATCATTTGAGGATATAAACATCCACCCACTCTGGCCTCTGTCTGAGAAACGGTAACAGTGAGTGTGTGTGTGTGTGTGTGAATCTGGCACTGTGCAAGTCACTCAAGGCTATGTTTGCTTGTTGGAACGTTGGATGTAATTAACTGTAAACGACCAAAAGTTTTCATAAAAGCGCTGACATGAGAAAAGATGCAAAAATGTTTGTAAATGTTTGCTTAGAAAATGAGTCAGACGGGATTCACAGTTTTAGAGTTAGTGATTGTACAATCGACTAGGTTATATAAAAGATGGACGACAGGAAAGTCCTCTGGTGGCTGGCTGCAATATAGGTCATAAACCCTGCCTCCTCCATGTTAGTGGATGGGACACGGATGAAACCAAAGTACATCTTATCTCTTATTTTTGGTTCTTATCACACTAATGTATGTTCAAGCAATATTTTAGCTTCTTTTGTCCAACAGGAGGAAAAGGAGATCTTTATTTACAGACTTTTACAATCAGCCACCACAGAAATACATTGTTTAAAGGGTGAGTTCACCCAAATTAGACATTTAACAGTTTCCGATTAATATGCACTAGTTTTTCCAGGATTCCTCGGTACAGTAGAGGTAAAGAAGTATGTTTATGGCGCTCACAGTATTCACATAGCTTTTACTTTTCTCATAGCTTTTACTTTTCTCTTCTATTTATTTGTGGCCATACTATTTAAACCGAGTATTTCTAAGCAGTTACTGTGAGGCAGACTCCTTCCTGTAATCGAAGGTGTATCGATCCAGAACTGTAGCTCCAGTGTCAGGTAACATCATCCCTAGTGCACGCTTTGAGTCTGACCTCTTCATGTATCTGCCATTATGCTTATGCTCATACACATATGTGAACGAAGCACAAAAACATGAGAAGCTGGCAGTGCTCCAGTCTCCTACAGTTAAGACCTTCATCTGTACTTGCTTTCATTCCAGTTCGTCTGGCATAAGGTCCAACAGATGACTGACAGTTTGTTCGTAGCTATACCAGCTACACACCAACATAACCAAAGCTTTAGTGTTTGTGTGGCTCACCGAGGTCGATGGTGTGTGATGTGGTGTTATTCTCTCTGGATAAGTTGAGCTGACTGTGCTAATGATCCTCTGTGTTCAAGGATAATTAGTTTTGACTCTTCTGGTGCCGTTCAGAGGGATCAGGATGCATTCGTTATTGTTTCACAAATAGCTGGGGCGTTTCCCATTAGCTGTGTCACGTCTCCGGTACATCAGCAGCTCACTATGTTGAAAACATGAGTGAGGAGTGGACACCCTGAGACTCTAACTTACTTATTGTGTTATTGACTTTAAGTCTTAGGGTTTGATTCAAGACTTGAATGTAGTCAAATTAAATAAATAAGTGGTTACCTTTTAAAAATTGAAACAAGAGGATGTTGTAAATGTCTGTTTTGCCAAATATGTGCTCATATAGCAACTACAGCATGATTCATGGTTTAATGGTTATGTTTGGTTAAGTTTAGACTGTGGTCTGGCTTACGTGCTCAAAAGCACAAAACAAAACTTTACTTCAATGTCTTAAACAGCACGATGGTAAGAAAGCACATCTCATCACCACCACAAACATGTAAATGAGCTGATGTTGCACATCAGACTGTAAAATGAAGGTGAGATGACTTGAAACTGCTGTTGTAAGTGTTTAAGGTGTTATAATAAAAGGAGGAGATGCTAAGTAATAGTTATCCTAGTTGCAGAATCCTTGAACTGGCACCATTTCATAACCATGCATCACATATTCTTTAGATGTAGTAAATTCAAACATGCAAAACTAAAGGTTTAATTGCATTTTGATTGATGTGCTGATGTGTGTGTTGAGAGTCCTCAGGGTAGATTTGTCTTCATGGAAAGACACAAGCTACACAGAGCTTAGCAGCACACTTCTCTGCCGTCTTTGCCACGTCTACAAATCTCCGAGGAAACATTGTCAAGAAGCACAAACACGTTCCCACCTTCTGTCAGTGAGAATAGATCAGGCAATTTCACAGCCAGAGGATTTATTTTGGCTGACGAGTTTCTGTTTTTTTCTTTCACACGCGGAATGAGCCCAGATCCCATTCTGGTGTAACGACCTGTGAGGAGGGCAGAGTAACATTAAAACAAAACAATGCTGTCATCGATATTTTATAGCTGAAGCTGCAGAACAATGAATTTTTGCGCACACGGCAACATTTAGAAACAAAAAGAATAATTACATCATTCACCTGCTGTGTAAGCTGATGAATATTCAACTTTTAAACTTAGTAGTGTTCACACACATCAGATCAAGTATACAATAAATGTATTGATTTTATAAATAATAAACTGTTATTATATAAAAACACAATTTCTATATTTTAACCATAGCTTTTAAAACAAATAAGGCTCTATTTTAACATACTTCTTAATTTCTTCTTTTTAATGTGCTTCAATGCCTGTGTAAAGCACTTTGAATTGCAGTCTTTAAATGGGGCTCTATAAATAATCGTATCTTCTTTTCTTTCTTCTCATTCCTTGTGTGTTCTTAATATCAAATCATGAACTTGCAAGGTCATACGTGGACCTTCCATATGTTTGCGTTGAATTCCCACCTGTATCATGTTATGACCTGCTGAGCTGTGCATTCAATCAGAGGACAGGTCAACTATAGAGCATGCAGCGAGCTCATAGGAGCCAAGGTTGGGGCACTTTGGCAATGTTTTTACAGTATAGTGTTGAAGAGTAGAAAATAAACCGTGGAAATCAATCTTGCCTCGCCTCTCTTTCTTGCAGTCTCAGCAGAAGTGCATCGTGATCTTTGCCTTGGTCTGCTGCTTCGCCGTGCTGGTGGCGTTGATTTTCTCAGCCGTGGACGTTTGGGGCGAAGACGAAGACGGGATCACGGAGGAGAACTGTAGCAGGAACTGCAGGTGAGACATGCAGCACCCCACACGTACAATTCATAGTCCGTGGATCCTTCCTCACAAGTTACGGCCTTTACGTGAGAAGTTTGTGAACAGTCTGGTTTGAAGTGACAGAGAAAGCAGAGAAAGTAGTATTTCTCGTCGTCTCTCTTCTTTTAATCATCGAGTTACTGCTAAAATTGATCTCTTGATCCCTAATGGTATCTTCTAAGAATGAAAAACATAGTTACCTCCACCAAAGAGGAACAGATTTCCAAATTGGTGAAAGGATGCAATGTGGGTCAGAGAAGAAGAAATAAAATGTTGGTGCAGGTCTGTATCAAGGGGTGGATCCAACATTGTGATATATCATCACTTGTTCATAGATCTTGATTAAGAATATCAGGCATATCCAGGGAACAGATTTCTATGAGAGTGTGGAAATTGGTGCAGCTTGATTGAATCTAAGGGGACAGTTGGGCCTTGGCAGAGGTCTGGGCTCCATGAGTGCCATTCTGATTTGATTTGCCTTGGCCCTGCTGTGTTCCACCAGCTTGTATTGCCGGAGACAAATTGTTAGTTCAGTTTTAGAATATCAAGCAATCCCAGTGCAATGTTGCAAACCCAGCCCCCACAGGCACCAGATAAAAACTGCAGACTTTTTAAACAAAGCTTGCATTACATTTACAGGGCATGCGGAGGTAAAATAATGTGGCAATGCCAAAATATGACAAATCTGTTCCTTCCTCCGCCTCATTACTGTAGCTCCACTACTGTCCTGGAGTGATTACCAGGCTGTTTTCTAAGTTTCTTTCAACCAGAAACTTGCAAGTTGCCACAGTCTATCAATGTGGAATCCCCCGAGAAAATAAAAAGCGGTGCCGAAAAACACTGCACTAGCGGATGTCTTGGTGGCCCAGAGTGACGTTTGGCTGATGCAGCAATCCGTGTTCTCTGTCGCCACTTCCGACTGGTTCCCTCTTATCATTCAAGTTTCTATTCCTCCTGGAATTACCTCTGTCTTTCCTTTTCATTATGTCGGAGCCCAAAACTCTCTCTCCTTCCCCAAATGAGTCATTTAACAGCCTTGCACAGAACTCAGTCAAGCATCCTTCTCTTTCACTGAAAGTTGAAAGTGTGATCCCAACTTGTAAAGCAGCATTGGCCTCCTCCGAAGGACCCCTAGAGCTTGGGGGGGGGAATGAGTGAGAGCTGAATAGATTCATCTGCTGTTATTGGCTTTCTGTCAAGGGATGACGGGTTCGTCAGCTCCGGACTTGACTCCAAACTAATTTACAGTGTGTGACATGCATCTAATGAAAGACCTGTAAGTCATGCAAGTGTAACATTATGAATGATTTTTTTCCGTATTTTGCTCAAAGCGTGTTCCACTGCAAACCAGGAAAAGTGATGGATGACCACGAGACACGTTTATAATAAGGTGCGGCGAGCCTCGCTCTTGCTCACTTGATTTCCTAAAGGTGTTGAAGTCATTAAGGAAAAATGTGTCATTTCTTCCACCAAGTGTGAAAAATTATCCAGTGATTAGGTTAAAATGAAATCCAGGACTTTTTTTTTAATGAATGATGTAATTACAGGAGGTCGACCTGCTGCTGACTTGATTTGTGACCTTTTCTCTCACAGGCCACATAATGACTCAGCAGCTTTTTTTGCTCACAGCCGGTTGTCTTGCTGTGTAGTTAATGTCGGGTGAACTACTTCATATATAATTGCACTGAAACCCTCCTTGGTCTTAGTGTGTTTGGTGCATGGCTGTTGGGGGCAGTTATTGCCATCTTGTCTGATTTGACGCCAGCCTGATATTTCCCCAGTGTACACGTGTAATTGCCGGGTATCAGATGGCCGATAAGCAGGTTAGTATTGATCTACAGTTGCCCTGCGGAATAGCAGAAACAATGCGTGGATAACCAGACTTAACTCAACCGTGAAATTTGTTTGACTTTTAGCACATGGCGGTTAGATGGTTTTAATATTTAATACAAACTAATCTTTACGTAATCTCTTAATAAACAACAAAGTAACAACCAGAAAACGTTACAATAAAGCTGGTGCAACAGGTTAAAGAAAATCACTGCACAAACAATTTCGTCTCTAAACTCAACAAGCATGTGGGATAGAGGGACCCTTGGGGACCCGAGGGGCTCAGGCCGGGTCGACTCTATCCACACTCTATTGTGAGACTTCTAGGAATATACAATACAGCCGATTACGAGGTCCGGGATCTGTCAATGCAAACTTTTGTCCACCACACGCATGTCCCCAAACGCCCAGAGCAGGAAATGTGAAGGACAAACATTGTAAGAACTGAACAATCAGTTGTATAAAAGAGGTTAGAAAGTGGTTCAGGTTTCAGATGAATGGATTGAAATTCATTTTCTAAGTGTGGTTCCCATGACGTCAGTTTGAATCTGGACTTTCACCTACAGTATAAAGTGAGTTGCCCACAGGAAGCAGACCTGCAGCTGCTCCTGTGTTGCACATATTAATGATCTGGTTGCTGCACACTCGGAGCTCTGGGCAGCTTATGAGAGGCTGGATGATAATCAGGAGTCAGGGGCTGAATCTGCCACTATGATTTTCAACATGATCCCGTGCTGTTACTCTACGAGCTACAACAGCAACACAAGCATATGGTGGTAATTGGCATAATGACACCAGATTACACTGACATGCTTTAGTGATTCATATACAGCAGTTATTGTTTATTTATTATGTAAACCTCTGGGGTCCCAATGAGACACATTACTTGGCTGATAGTTACAACAGTCAGGAGCAGCAGAGGAGAACACCGACTGCATAAATCAATAGAAAACAACCACTGCATCCCTGATTTCTCCTCTTTTAGCAACAAGGCCCGTGTCTGACTGCTGGAAATACTCAGAATCACCATTCATCACAGTGAAGCCATTAGAGCGGACAGAGAGGAATTCTTTTCACAATAAGATTACCGCCCCTCCTCTTCAGTCTGTTTTCCATCCATCCTTCTTCACGCACTGTAGCTGCCCTACTTTTTGCTGTCTTTTAAGAACAAAGGATCTACACTGTGCGTGAATGATAATCCTCTCTATAATTTCATTTCCGCTCACCGTGTTGGTTTCCTTGTGTCTTTTCTCGGCGTACAATCTTCGAGCCAAACGGAGGATTATCCTTTGAAAGGCCTCGGTAAAACGTGCACCATCTTTACCTGCGATTCTCCCAAACTTTACCGACTGGCATTTACTCGAGCAGAAATTAGCATGTTATCCTCACGGAGGGTGCGAGTCCTACAGTTTGACCCTTGGCCACTTTCCAAAACCTGACCGAGCTCTACTTTATCCAAGGAATATTGTACAGCTGGCAACCTGCCTCTCGATGTGATGCCAGGAAATTATCACCTGCCGCACATGCTCCCTCCGGTGTGCCCTTGAGTGAAGCGCTTGCTAGACCCTGAGCTGTCACACCTTGGCTGACCCTGTGCTGCAACTGGTCGGGACTGCTATGATCTATTTGGTATTACCAAGTCCTAACCTGGGAGTCTAATATGCGATGCAGTTATTTCTATCTTTACCAATGACGTCGACTTTACAGTGAGCTCTCAAAGTTTTGAACCTGTGATCTGATCAGTTGGCTACAAGCAACAATCAATACACACAATTTCTTTCTTCGTGTCCTGTGGTCGTCTCATCAGAACTATTGGCTACACTGCGGCTTCCTCCCACAGTCCAGAGACATGTAGCCTGGTTTAACTGGAGACTATAGTAGATTTCCCATGGGTGTGAATGTGAGGCTGGGACCCATTAATAATAAGTGGTATAAATAATGGATGGAGGATCAGAGACATGATTCCAAATTAATGATCTTACCTTGTCTTCTGCTAGATGTGTAAATAGGGAACTTTATGTGGTTGTATGTCCAAAAACTTGAACAGAACTTTCAGTATTGCTCCAACCTTATTCTTTAAAGTAAATATAAAACATATTAAGTATGTTCTATTCTTTTCTATTTTTCATGATGTGGACAAAATAAGGAGCCAGTCAAACTGTCCTGAAAAGAGAGAAACATTTTCAGGTTGGTTTTCTTAGGGTTAACGCTTCCTTTTTCTTTTTATAGATTAAAGAAATAAATCCTGTCACTTGACAGGTTTTATCAGGTTTGCAGCACATGACTTCATCTCGTGACCAACCAGCAAATCTAATTGACCTTTCAGTCATGATGACATCATGTCCATGTCTGCAGTGATGATATTAATGGTTGCGCTGGTATTGTGATGATTAGATTTCAATAATTCCGTGTTTATATATTAATATAAGGATGTAGTTTGGCGTATCCACTGATTCACTGCTCCAATTCACACTTTCAGAATGATCTGCAGCAGAGTATGGATCATCTGTCAGAGGCACCTGTAAAGTCCGTGCTCTGAACCAAACCACGTGCAGTATATTAACCATAACATGTCTTACTATAATCCCCCCCCCCCCCTCACATGGTAACAAATAAATTCAGGAGCAGGATTGGTTTTGTCACTTTCTTGGAAACTGAAATCGAGCACAGAGGAGCCACAGAATTTATGTCTGAGCTGGTCACACAGGCTGATTCCCCCCCCCCCCCACCCCCCACCCACACACCCGCACCCCTGACCCCTTTATATTTCTCTCTTAAAATCCAGTTGGCAGAACCAATTTCTACGAGCCCGAGACAGAAAGAATGCGGTGAGCTTGATAAAAGCCTGAACGGTTCTGTGTGACTGCAGATTTGACTCTGGTGGTGATGTCCGTGTCATTTTGGCAGTGAGCGCAGAGATATTCACAGGGACGTACACAAAAGATTCAAATGAAAAAACAGCTCCCACTGAGTAAACGTTCCACATCATTTGCCATCCAGGTTGGTGTTACACTTTTATGATAAGCAGATGATCTCAATGATACAGAGATTCTCGACTTCATGCAATCCTACAGACATAAAGCAGATTTGTGTTACCTAGCTGCTGAAACCACAGTATATGATCGCAGACTGCTGATGACGTTAAAATGCACCGTGTGATAGCAGAGGGAGTGGAAACCAACAAAATAACTTGTCCCTTTTCCCTGACTAGGTGAAACTGAATCTACACTGCTGACGTCTCTGAACATCAACCTTCACATCTTCTCAGGCTTCGCCACCGGCAACCTGAACGAGATTTTAATAACGCAAAGGGCACGGCGCTGTGGAAATCTTGATTTCTCTCATTAAAATAACGATCCAGAGACAGAGTAGGAAAGTCGCTTTTAGCTGATTCGAATATCACCATTAACACTCAAGCTCTTAATAATTCTGCTCTACTGCAAACAGATAATTGCTTTGTGACAGACCATGAACCTCACGGTCATTTCTTCAGCATTCTTCCACTAACAAGCCTCTATGGCCTCTCCTAATGATGCTTTTTGTCTTTTTGCATCTTTTTCATGTAACCAGCATGTAAATATGTTTTTCCTCTCGTCTTCTTTACTCAGTTCTCTCTCATTATTTTCCGCAGAGTCGTGCTTGTTGAGAACATCCCAGAGGACATCTCCTTCCTTGACAATGGCACAGCCCACATCCCTCTCTCAGTGGGCCTGTACAATTTATTGGACCGGGCCATCAGGGTCGTGGAGATCGTTTCGCCACTGTGGCTCCTCAATTCCTCTGATTATGAATCCAGCTTCCAGCCGGCGGCCAGACAGGTAAAACCAGAGGAAGCCGACAGATACTAGATACCTCTCCTGCATCTATGTATGACTTTGCCTCCTCTACATAATCAACAGTTGTGGCTTAGATTATATTGCTAATACTACTAATATTTTATACATCATCATTACCTTATGGCCTATTATAAGACAGCATTAGATTGGTAATGATGCTTAGAAGCTATTTTACTTTGGTGGATATATAGTGTTAACTGCTGTACTATTGTGGAAGTGCTGATGTTAAGCTCTTAGAAGCTATTGAATATTTACATTTCTGCCTTTTCTAGTTGAGTAGGAGTATAAATGAGTGAACTGGGGATATTCATGAAAGGTAACTCAGCTATCGCTGAGCTTTTTATCAGTACAGTCACATTTCAGCACGGATAATGTGACAGAAAGGTAATAGATATTTGATTTGATTATCAGTGAGGAGGTTAAACAGGAACCATAATTTAATTGGTCATACTTAGAAAGGTCGTTCCACTACAAGATGTTTTTCTGCTCCAGCCAAGACACAGGATCTATGTGAAAGGCGAGAAATAACCCACACGGTGGGAAATGAGCAACTGCCCTTTTAAAATGGTATTGCCAGTCTGGACTATTTTCAGGCTGATTGAAGCAAACTATTCATTTTGGATGTGTGTTATTGGAAGTTGCCTGGAGGGTTTGACCAGGCTTTGTACACACACGCACGCATGCACGCACACACACACTGCTTCTGTTTTATGAAATGGAGAATGTCAGGGCTAATGAAAGCCTGAGGCTGTGGATTGGAACGTAATAGCTCCTTCAGAGGCCTCAGAGCAGGGAAGGGCTAATGGTCTATCAGCCTCCAGCAATCTCTCCACAAACAGTCACCAAATAAAAAAACACTTCATTGAGAGGGACCAGTTTAGTGGAGGTGGGGATGCTCTTGTATCATGCAAGTGCACTGCATGTCTCAAAGTGGTTTGAATATCTCTCGAGAACGGTTGATATATGTATTGTTAAGGGCCCAGGGAAGTGCAGTATTGATGTGATTTAGACTTCACTTTACATCATAAATGACGATGTCAAACGTAACAACAGCACGGTCACAACAGTGCGTGAATCTGAAGTGACAGCGGCGACGTGTTTCCATCAGGGCCGGGCTCTGCTGTCCAGGCTTCAGGGGCTCAAAGCAAAGGGAGTCCAGCTGAAGATCTCCAGCGGGATGATCGACTCGACCGAGCTCAAGACGCTCGCCAGACACAGTCAGTGCCCACTCTCACTGTATTATACTCTCTGTGTGTCTGTTTGTTTTCAAACACGCTACAGCTCAGCTCTCTCTCTCTCTGTCTATCTGTCTTTCTGTCTGTCTAACCTCTGTAGTCCTCTCCTCGTCTCTCATGTATCTGACTGTATTTCAGCCTGTCTTTGCTTTTCTTGCTCATCTCTGCTTCTCTCTCTCTCTCTCTCTCTCACGTCCAGATGCTGAGGTCCACTATGTGAACATGACAGCGCTGACCAAAGGTCACCTCCTCTCCTCGTTCTGGGTGGTCGACAGGAGACATTTCTACATCGGGAGTGCAAGCATGGACTGGAGATCCCTAGCCACTGTATCCAAGACAACCTCACTATTCACAGAAATACATATACTACATAGTGAAGTGCAGATTTTATATAACTGAACATATTCAGAAACATTTGTGTAAATATAGTTACATATTATAAACTGTACTGACACACACATTTAGAAAAATTGTTACCAATGTAAATCTTAATGTAAAACATGTGTTCTCAATTTGTATAGAGATTTAAGTCAGGGCAGGAAAGGTGGTGGCATCCCAAAATAGAAAGTGTCCATTCTTTCATCTCCCTCTTCAAAGCTGGGAATCATTGGTTCATTAAAATGCAGCTCCATCCATCTTCAGACCCCCAAAGAAACCAGAGGCCTTGACGTAGGAAGATGAATTGCAGGCTTGAGGCTCAATGAGGCCAACATAAGTTATTTGGACCTGGAGTGTTTTATACTAAAAGTAGTAATTCGAGAATCACTTTTATACACGTAAAGTTATACATTTCACAATTCAGTATAACTGCCTCTCAAGTCAGAATCTAATTATATCCAAATTACATGTATGTGTTTTAGGCTGCTGGACAATAAGAACATCCATGTTTGCATTTTTAGTCTATTTCATGTGCATGTTGGTCTGTTTTGAGGGAGATAAAGTAGGTTGCATTAAATTTGACTGAAGTACGTGGGATCTAAACTCAGTTAGGGAGAATTTGCTCATAGCGGGGAATGGGAGTGAATGAGAAGGAAAGTTTAAAAAGGGAGAAGTTAAGAAAAGACAGAAAAATGAGAACAGAGAGAGGAGCCAGTGCATTGTCTTGTCATTCAAAGCTGGTGCTGGGATAATTGGATGAGACAACATGGACTTAACATAAGAAGGTGTATGTTGTGTATATGTAGGTGAATGGTGTCTTTAAGTAAAACACAGCAGAAAGGTTAAGACACCTGTGAAAGGAAATCCGATGGGAATGTTGATGGAGATGATGGACAGCGTTTTTGCCGATGATGGTGAAAGTAATGGTGACAGTGTTCAGGGGATTTAGATCATGTGAATGCTGGTTGTCTCCGTGCTAATGGGGATCTAACACAATTTGTTTTGCTCTCCAGAGGAAGGAGCTGGGAGTGTTGGTGTACAACTGCAGCTGTCTGGCTCTGGACCTCCACAGAGTGTTCAGTCTCTACTGGGGGCTCCAGTACAGAGACTTCATCCCCTCCTTCTGGTCCAAGCGTCTCTTTGCTCTCTACAACAAGAACGCTCCTCTGGACTTCACTCTCAACAGCAGCAAGGCTCAGGCCTTCATTTCTGTGAGTCATAGCATTAGGTCACTTTCACTATTACAAAATTGTTAAAGACTAGAATGGCACTTGGTAGAGCAGATACCTGCACCAAGGCCCACCAGTCCCCTTAAATTCAATCAAGTTGTACCAAATTGTGCACACAAAATAATCATTCATGAAATAATTCTTTGAGAAATCGACAAAGGTTGAAAAATGTATTCATTTTTGTATTCATCTCACGTGACTGTGTGACACACTGAAGTGCAGTAGTCAGTTCAAGTGGAGGCGACAACCAGGTGGGAGAGAACATTAGTCACACGCAGCGCCTCTGCAGGACACGGTCTGTCAGCAACATCTGCTTCATGGAGATGAGTGATGGCGAAGTCCTCGTACCCGCAGCGTACAACCGTTGATTTCATTGTGCCGTCCATTGGTGCAAGATTAATATCGATACAAAACACACGTAGTTAAACGTGGAGCCTTCACTTACACAAAAACACACAAGCATATAAAACAGAGGAAGACAATTGAATCCTTGTGGTCCTTTATAAAGAATGATAATTAGCTATTATCATAACTAATAAGATAATCAACTTCTCTACTGTCTTTCCTCTTCCTCTTTTTCTTGACAGAGCTCTCCAGATGTTTTCATCCCCAAAGATCGTACCAACGACCTGGAAGCCATTTCCTGGATCATCCAAGAAGCTCGCCATTTCATATACATCTCCATCATTGATTACCTGCCCCTGGTCAGCAGCAACGCCCACAAGTTAGACCACTCTGCCGCTGCATGAGCTGCTTTCTTTGGGATGATTTGACTGGCGTCGATCATCAAAAGCTTGAATGTCGTGATTAAATTCTGTGTATGCCTTCTGGCTATGTGCCTACAGTTGTGCGTGTGTGTGTCTGTGCCAAGGTACTGGTCTCGTATCGATGGCCTAATCCGGGAGGCTCTGATCCTGAGGAAGGTGCAGGTGCGTCTGCTGATAAGTTGCTGGGAAAAGACTCAACCACTCACTTTCAACTTTATCTGGTCCCTGAGGAGTCTGTGCATGGAGCAGGCCAACTGCTCTCTGGAAGCTGTGAGTACAAGGACACTACGTACTATTTACAACTCCGAAGATACACTTCATCAGCGCTCACCGCACCACTGTATGCCTGTGTGTGTATGTGTGTGTCTGTGTGTGTAGAAGTACTTCAACCCCAGAGTGCAGAGGGATGGCAGCCTCCAGGGAATAAACCATAACAGGTTTATGGTGACAGACAGAGCCATTTATTTAGGTGAGCTCATCCTCTAGATTTTATTACTGTGTCCCCTCTCACCTCATGCAGATCTAATTTTCAGTCGGCTAGAAGGAGCAGCTCGGCATTTTGGGAGGTAATATTGTTTGTTCAGGGGAAATTAGATGAGGTTGATACCACACTGATTTCCCTGTTCAGATAGAGCTCGGACGAAATTAGCCTAGCTCAGCATTACTGGGGGCAGCTGGTAACAGCTTGTAGCTCTCACCAAAGCAAAACCAAACAACTACCAGCACCTCAAATGTGTTTATTTCCTTAATTGCTTACTCTGCCAGTACTAAAGGAAGTTAATTCACATCTGTTCCAGTGCAGTGCCTGTTTTAAACCTGTCTGTTTGGAACAGGCTGTTGGCTTGTCCCAATCCCAGTCGCGCGCTACTACAGAGCGCTGGTCACCTCTTCATTCAAAGTTTATTAATATAAAACATTCCACGTGTCTAAATAGCACCAAATTCAACACTTCACTTCCTTGGCCCCGGAACAACACACGTCACGTGTGAAGCCGAGAAGAGGAACAGTTCTCGAGATATACGAGCTGCAGCCAGACAGAGAACATTTTCCGGAATAAGTATTGTAAGATATGTAAATATATATGTAGTAAGGGTGCTGCAAAGTATATTTTTGAACTGTTTCTCTTTGCTTCCAGTCTTAATGTTAAGCTCATCACCTCATGGTTCCAGCTCCAGTTGTATCGATCTTTCCATCTAACTCTTGGAAAGGAATCGATTTTCTTCATAGGGCAGAATGGTCTATGACTCACAGCTTGATTTTTATTGTTTGGTGCGGGATATTAATTGTGTCTACATAAAACCGTCGTGACTAATTTGTTTCCTGACAGGTAACCTTGACTGGGTGGGGAATGAGTTCACCTACAATGCAGGAGCCGGCCTGGTGATCAGCCAGCCAGAGGGCGTCGAGGACAGGAACTCCACAGTGGTGGAGCAGCTGCGGGCGGCGTTTGACAGGGACTGGTTTTCACGTCACACCCGCTCCCTGCAAGCCAACAAGATCCCCGTTTGCATCAAGCACCAGATCAACAGGCTGGTGCCAGTGAAAGCCAGCCACATAGACAACGGGCCGATGCCCATCAGAACAGGCCAATATGAAACCGCACCTGCACCAATGAGAAACAGTCACAAAGACGATGGGCACACGCTGGTGAAAAGGAGGCACCACGATGACAAAATTAATCACCAAGGCTTTGCAAATGGACTTGTGCCAATCATAGACAGTTATCGCGAGAGGGGACAAGTTCAAATCAGTAACCTTGACAACAGTCAGCTACAAAACAAAGGCGGCTACCAAGACAATCCAATGGATCCACCAAGTCAGTCAGCGGAGAGCAGCGGCAGCAGAGAGATGACCAACAGATCCCTGTGACCGCCAACATGGACTCCTCTTCACTGAATGTCTAGAGGACGGCTCTTTTCCAGTGACAGTGGACTTACATCACTGGGTCTTTGTAGCATTTTAATATTGTCATTTTGTAGGACACTGAAAAAAGAAGATTGAAGTAACATCTGGTTTGCAGGACTTGATGTACGTGGAAGAACTCAGGAAGGAGAGGAGACGCCCCTCTGCAGTCTGGCACTTTTGAATCTTTCAGAATGAAACCAAAACTTTGGTGAAGAAGAAACGCTGATGAATACGCTGTAATGACCTTGCTACTTATTTAAAACTTGTTTTTCTTGACGAGCAAAGGAGACATAAGAAATAATTTTGATTTGTATGTGACTTACGCTGTTCATGGAAGTCACCATTGATCACCCTTTAAAAGGGGGAAAGGTAACTGCATTTCTGTGCAGAGGTGGGAGGCATTTGAGGACATGTAGCTAACCGAGCTGACGGTAGCATTCAAGATACAACTTCGTGGGAGATTTATCACAGAGCTTTTCATGCTGTGGATCTCAGATACGTAGACTGAGAGTAGATACTTTGGCCTGGTGAGAATCATTTTGAGATGGTCATCTTCATCTAAGACCAAATCAACCAGAAACCATGAATTGCATGCGAGAGTGTGGCCGAGGTTACATGTGGTTAAATGGAAACAGACAACCTCAAGAACCACCGCTAGTCAGTTTATTGATTTGTGTCACTGGCCACAAAAAGACAAACTGAATTCTCTGTTAAACATGATGAACTATTTGGAATTCAAACGTATTCAGAAGTTATATTTATTTACATGATTTTTAAGCATCTCCACAGATGAGCCAATATCAGTTTTTTACACTCACTACTGAAATGAACATTGCCATTAGTGTTGCAACTTGTTTTTAGTGCTAAGCTCTAAAGGGATTGATCAAGTCACGTCCACCATGTGTAGAATTTAGAGGCACACAAAGCAAGGAAGATGCAGATTATGACCAAATGATTTCTTCTTGCCTCACTATCCCCTGGCGAGCTTTTTGAAAAACCAATGGTTGCCTTCAGGAATAGGAACAAAAGAGGCCCCTTCTAGAGACAATGCTTGTATTGTCCATTCTTAGCTACTGTATAAACATGACGCTGTACAATGGACGACTCAATATAAAGGTTTCATTCTAAGCTGATTGAAACAAGAATCTTTGTTGCAGGCAGTTACACACATTAAAATAACTTAAGTCCACTTCCTAAATTACAACGTGACACCAAAACTAACCGGATGAACCGACACACTGGACCTTTAGTACCACAAACACTAAACCCTGTACAGACCCAGTGGATCATATATCTCTCCCCTGCAGGGCGGTGGATATTAAAATCTTTTATTTTCTTGAGGTCATAATAGAATTAGATGATGCACCTACTCTGCTGTGTTAACAACACACGTCTTATGGCCGGTGGAAGATTACAGCCTTCATTACAATATTTTTCCCAGGAGGAAGAGGAGCTTAAAAAGGTCCTTAGAGAAAATCCTTACTTGTTCCATATACAAATCCAAGGAAAAGTCGAGAAGCTGAATGCATATCTATCGTTTCCTTTCCAATGAAATGTTGTGACTTATTGAACAAATACTAAAGAAGCAGCCAAATCAATACGATGAATTTTTAAAAGAGCTTGACAGTTTAACCTCAAGGACACAGTGGCCTGTAATGTCATCTCTGTGGCTGAATATATATTACCTTTAACATGTGGAGTCAGAGCTAAATATACAGTATCGTTAGTAAAGAGCAGGTCATTTAATCCTGACTCAAAGCTTGTGGCAACTTTCATTTGCATTTTTGGAATGGCTGCATGTCAGTTTACTTACTCAGTATTTTCTATGAGTGCAACTTTAGCAAATATACTCTGTGGGTTTATAAGGTTGAAGCATTTTTTAATTTCCAAAGCCATTAATCAAGGAAACAGGGAAACATTAACAGAGAGGGCTGCGTAGTGAGTTTAATCACCACCGGGCATGGGTGTTATCACTAATTAACTGGGTGATATATAATTTCATTCTGCTGGTACACTGGAGATATCCAAGTCAGAATGTAAAGCAGGCGTCGCTGTAATCTGACGTTGTTGTTGAATAATACTGAGCTGAAACAATGAATTTGTTAATTAACATCAAATTAATTCGTAACTACTCTGATGATTTTATTCTAAAATGCCAAAAGATATCACAGGTTACAGCATTTCTAATATTTGTATTGTTTTCTGATATTTTACAGACCGATTAATTAATTGATTAATCAAGAATTGATATACACCTTAATTATAATGGAGACATTGATCTGTTGCAGATCTTACATTATACAACACCTGATTTTTAGTTGAATCAATCTTGTGTGTCCCAAAATGTGTTTGTACCCTATGTACAAGCCAGTACAATACACACCCGTCAAATGTAAGCCTCTATTACAGACTCAGCCAAGAAATAATATCTTCCCTATGTACAGACAAGCAGCTGAATCACAATCACTGTCAAAAACAACGCAACTAGAATCTGGTCATGATGGATAACTTCTGCCATCTAGAGGACGTCAAGAGAAATAAACTTTTCTCACATAATACGTTTGCAACTACTGTTTGTGTCAGTTTATATAAAAGGCAGCCAAGTGGGAATGTTGTCTGATCCAAAACTATATTGAGAGTTTCTATTTTGTTGATATCAAGAGATAAGATACAAAACACTAAAGTATAATCATATAACCTAATAACAACTATTAAACATTCAATTAAAACATGCAAAAGAAATTTATTTCACTTTATTTGCTGCTGCAGTAATTTCCTGAGACACAACCATTAATCCATCCATATACTGATCCATAAGTCTGACACTAATGCTGATGTAAAGCAAATACAACCACAAGTCATTCGTAAAAGTCCCTTCATGCAGAATGAGTCAAACGTGAAGATCGTTATCTCAATGAATACATACACATACTTTCTTGTAAAGCACTACGTCTCCACGCTACACTGCTTGTTTGATTCTCTACTTAATGCTGCTATTATATATATTATAATCATGTGGGGGCATGAATGCTGCTAATACGCCTGTACCCAGGTCTTGTTTACTTCTTTGAAAACTGTGTTGATCTTTGTAAACAGTGACTATTTTACAGTTTGCATGGACCAGGACTTAACCTTTAATGACATGTTTTCAATGTAGAGTTACTGTAGCTCTGGAAACAGAGAACACAGACGCCGACTTGAAATCAGCAATGGTTTACAATCTGATACAAGAAAACAAAGATGGATGTTTCTGTGTGACCTGTTGTGCACTGACGTCTGTATTTCCCTCCAGTGAGACTGCAGATATGTAAAGGTAGATGGGATGGAGACAGCTGCATATTTAAACTGGAGGATGCTCACTGTAAAAGCTTTTTAATGTCGCCTACCTTTATTCTGTTGAATCTTCTTCGGCATGACTGTTGCTTGCATGCCCTGCCTTTATGAACAGTGCACAGTAGCTATGAGCCTTTCTCGAGATGATGATATTATGGAATCTTACGTACCTTTAAAAATACAGACGGAATGTATATTTATTGAATATCCTTGTTAATGCACATTACTGAATTATCTGATCCCTGCATTTTTACTCTTAATAAAAAATAAGGAATCTTGGCTTTTAGTTTTTCACTGTGTGTGTGTGTGTGTGTGTGTGTGTGTGTGTGTGTGTGTGTGTGTTACTTGCTGTGGATTTCATGTGTGCATAAATGAAGAAAAGTAAGTTACCTGCTGCTGTGTGTGTTTCCTGTGTAGGATGCTTCTGTGTTAGCTTACTACTCCCACATACATCTTTAAGCTAATTCAATACTGTTATGTATGTTTCTATTGACAACTTTACAGTATTTACAATTACAAACTTAGTTAGGAGATAAAGAGAATGAGGGAAGAAGTAAAGAAAAAGAAAGATATATGATAATTAAAGAAATACAAATAAAAAAAACACAGTTAGTTTTAGGTGAATTCTTATGTTTCAGGTTTCAAGGGTGGAAACAGAGGTAAACAAAGTTCAGCAGCAATTAAGACGCAGTTTACATTTGACTTCACAATAAAATAACTTGTCTCAAGTTCTTTTTAAACTTCGACAGAAAAGCCCAAAACGAAATCAAAACATCTTTATATCATTCACCAAAATTAAACAAGTCTTAAAGAGGATGACACGGACACTTCCCACCAACCACTCACCTGTGAGACACTCAGCATCTACACCTCATCCTCCACAGGCTCCATGCAGCCAGGTGAGGGCGGAAGTGTCCCCCCAGGGACCACCCGCCGGGCGCAACTGCTCCCGAGAGCAAAAAGGTTCCACTTGAGTGCCGCTTCCATTAAAACCGAGTTTGTTTATAAGACATGCAAAATAAAATAAGGCGACAGTCTTTGTTTTGTAAATTAATTAATTTGATAATGTTTGGACCCAATTGTTTTATTCATTTATAACTAACTGATTAACTAACTAGTTATATGTTTGATTTGGAGGCCATGCAACAGAAAGTGACTGGTGCATGTTTGCATTGAAGAGTTGTTGTTATGTTGTGTCATGTTACGTTATGTAATGTGATGTGATGTTGTGTTCTATTATATTATATTACATTACATTACATTACATTACATTATATTATATTATATTACATTATATTATATTATATTATATTATATTATATTATATTATATTACATTATATTATATTATATTATATTATATTATATTACATTACATTACATTACATTACATTACATTATATTATATTATATTACATTACATTATATTATATTATATTATATTACATTACATTACATTACATTACATTATATTATATTACATTACATTATATTATATTATATTACATTACATTATATTATATTATCTGTTTCCTTTCTGGACTCAGGCAGCAGCGCACTGACGCAACTGTCGCCCTGGCAACCGATTAGGCGTCACCACTCTCGCCTGCAAACTGATGAGTTCGCAGATCTTCCGCTAGGAGAGGAGAGGGAGGAGGCGAGGAGAGGAGACAAGGAGGCCGCCGCTGAGCCGCGCCATGGAGCCCGCTTCGTGAAGCACAACACACCCGATGTCTGTGCCCGTGTGTCCGGGCCGTGTGTGTTCGTGCTGTAGCGCAGGAGCCGGACCCGAGCACCCCCGCTGCTAACGTCGCCACCGCCGCCCAGCGCTCCGCAGCGGCCACCATGGCGGAGGACGACAGCGACTGGGTCGTGGAGAGCATCGTGGGCTACCTGGGCAGCCCCGAGTGGGTCATCCCCGTCACGGACTTCATGGAGAACAAATGCACGGGTAAACAAACCGAACCTTGAACTACTCGCCATGTTCTCAATCAGCCTCACGGTGAAACCCACAGGACCGTTAGCGAGGCGGCTAAGCTAACGCTAACTTGTGACTGCGACGTATTTACACGTGTTTAATATCAATCAACATGTGGGAACTCGATAGTTTAAATATCAGTGAGGGTGAGTTCCGGGTCATTAGTGTCGGTTTTGCAGCCACGGAGCTCACAGGGCGCAGCACAGAGTCCTGTCACAGGACGAGAAGATTACACGCTCGGTAGAAACATTAGCCACCAAACTGTGGAAGAACTGTTTGCAGGAACGAGCTCTGTGGAAAGAACACTGATTGTTATTTAACCAATTCAGTGTTGAACACTCGTTTAGCTCTGTATGCTAACATCGAATCTCTACTGCACTTCCTTTGTGAATGATGCATGATGTGTTGACTCCATCCTTTTATTTATTTATTTATTTATAACATAACTCTTCTGTGTGTTGTCCTGATCTACTGTGTTTATTATGTGAGTTCAGATAAAAGACAGCAACTTGGTAATGTCCTCTGAACTGAAATGATGCTGAGAGTTAGTATCTTGTTGATGTTAAGAGATAAGACAATTATTAGTCCTGGGAAATAGGCCACATAAAAAACTATAACACACCAACAAGTGGAGATAATGTCTAAAACAAGTATAAACAGATTATGTCATTTAAACTGTTTAATTGCCTGTGTCATCTGTCGAACAGTTTCTTATGAGTGAACTTGAAGGCAAGTATTTGTACAAGAAGTTGTGTTACGTGTGTGTTGTTTCGTGACAAATAGAAAATCTAACAGATTAACGTGTGGGAGGTGTTTTTCAAATGTCTCCCACGAGTTCAGTCTCAATGATGAACTTCTAACATTTGGATGCTCTTCAATTTTTCAGTTTTTGACGACGAAGATGAAAACAAGTTATCATACACAGAAATCCATCAGCAGTATAAGAAGCTGGTGAGTTCAAGTCGTTTGATTTTTAATTCATGCATCACCCACGAGCTGTTTTCCGTCACGCTGGGATAATGTTAGCCGCTGTTTATTTGCAGGTGGAGAAGCTGTTGGAGAATTACATGCAGGAGGTTGGCATCAACGAGCAGCAGTTTCTGGATGCGTGCTCCTCTCCTTTTGCCAAGTCCAAAACACTACAGGTATCCTCGCTTGCACTCGACTGTCAGCCTGCCACTTACTCGTAATGAGGAGTCAAGGCTGGGGCATTCTTACACAACCCCGGCGATGCAGATTTTTCCTGGTGCCAAACCTGCCAAGTTTAAACATTTCTCAGCATACAGAGGTTTTATTTATTTATAGACTCCAAAATACGACTGAGGGAATGAAGTGGAATACTTTAATTTTTCGATGTGGTCCTCACCTCACTGCTCAATTATACTTCAAGGAAATCTTTTCAGCAGAACATCAGATGTCTTAAGCTAAATCATTTATTGAAGCTTGATACATCAAGGAGAACATACATTTTCAAAGACCCCATTTGGTAAAAACATGTCACATACATGATTGTATTGGGTACCTAACCCTAAACATGACCTCACATAACAAATAGACACCAGCTGATTATAGTGATTATTGACGTCCTCCTCCGGTCACCCTGTCCCTCTTGTCTTCTAAGGGTCCCCACTAGAACCCTGGTAGCTATAGCCACTGCTGATGGGAATTGGACAGACGTGTCTTAACAGCTGTGCTAGAGATAAATTTAACTATTATATTTAGTATATAACGTGCAACTGTGCGTACAATTCCTAAATATAAGAAATTAAAGGAAAATAGACCTATAAAAGGAAAATAGCACAAAGCATCATAATGCCATTTATTCAACTTGTGGGCAAAGTGATGTTTCTTGCTCTCACGTAGTTTTCTTTGTTCAGTCGGTTTTCCAGCCAGTTCTGGCCACAGACGACTTCCAGATGTTCCGCTCACTGATGGTTCAGAAGAATATGGAACTACAACTTCAAGCCCTCAGGGTCATTAAAGAGAGAAATGGTACGCTGGGTCCTTAACGCACACACTTAAACAGGAAAATATGACTGATATAGCTGCAAGTAATATGTGTGTGTCTGTTTTGTGTGTAGGGGAGCTCCCAGAGTGTCTGACTGATGGTGTGGATGTGATGACGGAGCTGCAGCAGCAAGAGATGAAAATCCTGCAAGAGGTTCTCAAGTAAGTGACTTGTTCCCTCTCTCTGATCCGCTTTGTCTCGTTCCGTCTTTCTGTCTCTCTCGGACACACACACATGCAGACACACACACTTGCTGTAAACGCCTTATTGACCGGTCTTCTTTGACTCGACTTCTCTGACCATGATTCAAAGGTTGAATCAAGGAAATGCCATATACTGGTGTGGCCTAAACGTTGATTCAGATCGCTGTCATTGATGTTGTTTATGTAAAATGTCAGATCTGTAAATCCTAAACCTTGAACTTTGTAAGATCTGAGTTTTCTCTCCATCATACTGCTCTGATACATTTTCCTCAGGCGCCCATTGCCTGCATGTGCACAGCTTTCCTCGATGCTCCTGCCGCTGCTCCCTAATGGGATTTTGCTGGTGGAAGCCTCACCAAGTAGAACACATTGAGTCTAATGGGGACGCAGTTAAGCTCCTTAGGGTCCAGCTACTTCAGGTTGGAGAGACTGACACTAAACAAGCAACTGAGAAAATAGTAATTTTATTCCTTTGTCTTAACACTGAACCCTGGCTGTTTACTAGCATTGTCCAGCATCTCCTCCCGTCCACACCCCCACAGGCTTGATCTGAAAATCAGCTCAGAGAGACACATTTTCTTTTTGTGTTTGCTTGTTGTTTTCTGAGATACATTTTCTGATTGCACTGTGACAGAATAGTTTCCATTAGTCCCTGATTGCATCACAGCATGAGACTCGCACATGTTTTCTGTGGTGGATCTGAATCACGGCCAAGTCTGCAAGTTGATTTTCATTCTTTACTGACATGAAATCAAGTGGTTTGAAGAGTTGTTCGTCACTTTAATATCATTTTAGAGCACAGGTATAGAGCAGCTTCTGAAAAGGCTCAAATGCAACGATACTTGTCACATATTTGTCTCGCTGGATAATTGTGAGCACCTCTGAAAAGACAAATCATAAAGCCACCGACTCTGAGAATGTTCATCATGTTGGTGTAAATCTTAATCATCAGTTTCATGAAACACTTCATGCTTATCCTGTGCAGCTTTTCTTGGAAAAAGGAAACGATACACCATCGTCTTCTCGCTCTTTACCCTGGTCTCTCCCTCTATCTGTACCTACTGGTAAATGCTTTGCGGAAATCACCTCTAAGGCAATTAAAGCTGTTAAATCAATCAATTAAAGGATTCATGTGTTGTGCTTGGGGTAAGCAAGCCAGGGCAGAGTGTTGCCCCGAAAGGAAATCCCTGACGTTCTTGTCTTATTCTAGTATCTAGTTCATTTGAGCCAATGGACAAAGGTTAACAGAACAATGGAACCTGCTTAACATTAGATTTACATGGCTATTATCACACCTGGGTTACTAAACATACCCTGAAACCGTTTAAAGGGCCCTTGAATGCTCTGATGTGGAATTTTTCAGTTCCAGCCTTTGCCAAAGTAAAGAATTTAGCTTGAACTAATTTACACGCAGCCCTGAAACAACTGTAAAGTTGAAAAAAAAAAAAACATTCTCTCCTGCTACCCCGATCTCAGAAAATCAAAAGAGGAGTACGAAGAGCAAATGTCCAGGAGGCAGCTGTTCGAGGAGGAGGTTGGTTCCACCTCCAGTGACTGCTCTGATAGGCCAGTGGCAGAGAGCGGCAGAGCCCAGAATACCACCTCTGCTCCCAGCCAGCAACGCACCAATGCCAAGGTAAGACATCATGAGCTGCGTGCGCCAAATCAGATCAAGACCTGTGGAGCACCTCATGTGAACCCTGTGCCTCTGCACAACACACAAAACCTTTGATTGGTTTTTGTGTGTCGTGCCTGATGCTACCAATGCAGAATGGTTATTGCCGACATTCCCTTTTCCCGTTAAAGTCCCATCATCAATCATATAATGTGACACTTTCTCTAATGCGGTATTCATTTCATGCTAAGGCTAAAGCTGAGGGGAACGGTGGCAGCAGAGGCAGCAGCAGCAGTAATGGTCACCTCACCCCACTAGTGAACGGAAACACTGCCACTGAATTTAATCGGGTAACTGCACCACCAGTGATCTGATCATAGCAGTTTTCTGCCCAATCCCAAGGATGCATTGATACCATTCCACAGCGTGCAAATGTAAAACTCAGTATATTTGAATTGGGTAGAAAATGGAAGTTGTTTTTATACGATTTCTGTACCGGTATGAAATTCAAAATTCAAACCCAAGGTGTCGGTGCATCCTGAGGACACGTGGACACTGTCTGACAGCCTCTGTAGCAAGTTGGTCATGTAGTAGCTTTGTAGTTTTTAAAGCCGGTCAATTAGGTTGCACGTGATGCATGGATTCAAAAATGTTTGCTGCACGGTGACTGGAACATAATATATCTTACATGCTATTAACAATCTGAAATAGTATTTTAAGTATTGATACAGTTTATTACTGATCAGAGATTTGAAGTCAAAGAATAAGTTCTGCTCAGCTGCAAAAGCAGACAGAGAATCAGGTCAATTTGAGGTCTACCATCTCAGGACTGTAGATTATGTTGTAGTTTCTGTTTTCCAACATTAGTATTTTTGCAGTAATGGGCTGAATCTATTGTTACGTTTGTGTCATAGGTGCAACATGTAGTAAGTCCTGTGGGTCCTTGTGTCCAGGTCAACCCTGTCAGAAAAGAGGAGAAGAAGACAACTGACCCTGGAGGTGGAGATGAAAAAGGTTCATCTAAGGGCAGGTCCTTGTCCAAACTCGTACCAGGTAACTCAGAACAACACTTAGCTGGTTTACTACTTTTATTTTAATCTGAGTAAAACCTTAATTAAATTCAAATTATAGTTTTCAAAACCTCTTTAACCTCTGAAGGAAAGTGCGGGTTACAGGCATTAATGTATCTTAACTGCGTTGTCATTTACTGACCAACCTGAGAGAGTCACAAGTTCCCAAAGTGATTTAAACACGTGTGTTCAGATTGTAGCAGTAACAGTGTGGAGTCCAGAGTCCTTCCAGCGGTGAGAGCTCCAGTAAGGTCCGGCGAGCCGTCTGTCAGCAGCGGACCTCGGACCACGGAGCAGAGCAGCAGGAGCCAGACTGCGGCCGAGACGTGTCTGGAGGAGGCCCACAGGGAGGCTGGCTTCTCTAAGCCATTTACTGTGAGTCTGTGAGCCTGCTGCACCATCTGTGAGGGGCAGCGTGGAACAGTCAGTCATTCTGTGAGGGTCACACAAAACTAAAAGATAACAAATTTCTCTGCATGAAAAAGCGGAGCCACACAAGAAGAAGACACCAACCAAGAATCGGTGTCTGTAAACCAAATTATTCAATTATTTTCCAGGTTAAAGCATCTTTCGTACATTTACTCTAAAGTAATACATCAACAATGAGCTTGCAGAAAAAATAAACAACACATTTATATTGTTTTGAAATAGTTGGGAAAGAGTTGACTGAGTAAAGTTCACCGTGCTTGTGGCTGCTCTGAGTTGCTGGTGAACTCGTTCTCTCGTCCCTGCAGGAGTTGTCAGCGTCACAGCAGGAGCAGCTCCAGCAGAGGGCAGCATATCTCTGTCAGCAGCGAGACAAGCTGCACGCGCTGAAGAAGGAGCAGCAGAAAACCAAGCAGACCACCACATCAGAGGAGGCCCCCGCACCAGCACCAGCACCACCACCCACCACCACCCCGGTACATAAAGCCCGCTCCTTCACGACAATCCACTTCATGTTACCTAACTCCCTTTCATCCTCTGCTCATTGGTTTTCTCTTTGACACAGTGTGTTGAATTATCCTTAACAAGATGAAGCCAATGTATTTTGTATCATTTTGTTTTCCTGTAGACATTTATTGATAAAGGAAAACAAGTGTGAAATCTCTTCAACACGAGACCATGGGACATAAAAACTAACAAAATAACATGATTTCAACCGACATTTTCCTCCTAATTTCTCTTATTCTTCCTTCTGACTTATTTATTTATTCACTTATTTATTTATTCCTGTTCTTCACTTCCCTCCGTCTGTGTCGGGCCTGTCAGGAGGCAGTGGGGCAGCCCCAGAGGAACGGGGCCTGTACCCCTCCTCTTCCTGCGCCTTCTCCTGCACAGCACTCTGCTAACTCCTCCAGACAGAAGGTGATCTGCCAGCTGCCTCTGCCGGACGTGACCACGTGTAGTCGTGTAGTCGTTCATGGCTGAAGTGTTGTGTGTGTGTGTGTGTGTGTGTGTGTGTGGTTCCCTCTCCCCTTTGTTCCTCTTGTCCTCACAAAACCTGACCTAAAGACCTAAAGTCCTCCATCGCCACTTCTCAAGCACGGAGGAGTTGCAATCTGTGCTCTTTTGACTTGGCTTAAAACTTCAAATTTAAGCCCCAAGAGGTTTCATTGGCTGAAATTGCCTCCACTAAGAAAGAGAGTGGGTTTGATGAGGGTCTTGAAATGAAAGCAAGCATTTTAGGTAGGTGTGGCATAGCTAAATTTTCCACCCCCGGCTCGTCTCATATACTTTTCCAGTTTGTACTTGTGTGCTGTGTTGTATCTTAGTAGCCTTCTCGCTGCTTTTTCTACCCTCCACCGTTTAGTTTCAAGCCGTGCTGGTGGTTATGTCGTCAGTGAGGGTGTCAACCTGACTGTGGTCTTTTCACACAGGAGATATCTGCTGAGGAGAGGAAGAAGCTCCAGAAGAGAAAACATCTGGCCGACAAGCTGAAAGAGGAAGTGATCAAGAAGTAACTTCCACTTCCGACTTTGCTCCGGGGATCAAACACTTTACAACCTTTACTTTACCTCCGTCCGTCAGATAGTTCACTCCACACGACCCACATTTCAAGATACTTCCCAAAGAAACACCAATAGCATGAGATCTTCCCGAACCCGGAGCTTTTCTCCTGGTGGTCTACAGAGGAGAACTGGCACATTTCATATTGTGAAAGTACCAGTGTGTGACAGAATCCACTCGTACCAGGGGCCAAGTATTATAAGATCTGTTAATTACTAATGTTTGAACAAGAGAATTCAGAGAACGTCAGGCAACGTGCTGACGACGTTACCAGTGGAGAACTCCGATTACTGTTACTTCACTAGATGTACGAGGCCGGTGTCCAGCACATCGCTCCTCATTTAGCACAGAGGACATTAAATGTGGCCTGTTCAAATTGAATTGCAAAATGTACCCACTGTATAATGTCCTCAAAATCTAATTGCATACATCTGTCCAGCGGCCCAGTGAATGTGGGAGAGGACTTTATTGCGATAGTCCAGCGTGGTGGTGACATTAGCCAGCACAGGTGTTCAGTCTTGTTTCCCCACTGTCGTTAGCGAGTACGTCACATAGCTGAGAACACAGTAGCAGCTCAGCTCGGAGGGAGGACGCCGTGGACGTTGTCACAAGGAGCACGCCGCCGTGTGTTCTTCAAGGAGCCAAGAGAACCGCGTCACGCTTTCTACTAGGAACACCGTAATCTGCAGTCTTCACTTTAAGCAATCATGATGCAGTTTCTATGTAACATTGCTATCAGGTATGCTGTTTAATAAATCACATTTTATAGAAACAACCTGGACTCCAGATTTTTGAATTCATAGAATCAGACATTTAGGGGACTGATATGAGTGTATGAGATTTGGTGCAGATCCAAATAAGAATCTAGTTGTAGTGAATTTGAATGTAGTTCCATAAGGGTGTGTGAGGTATGAACCTTTAGTTCCTCGTGTGTTAATATCTGATGTCGGCAGCTTTTGGTCTCAGAACAATCTTCTGTTTCAATCTGGGAAGAAAAGGTTTGCATTTGGCTCGACCTCACCAAGTTGAAGAGGGAAACAAAACTAACTGAAACTTTGTCCTTACCTATTAATATATTGTGTACGTGTCTTTTCCCAACAACAAATGAATTTAGAAACTAAGGAAATATCCTAAAAAGATACCAAGAGTCAAATTTGTGAGATTTGATCAGATACAAACATTTGGCCTCAAAATGAACATTTGAGAATCACTTAGAAAATTTCGTAGCTCCAATGGCCAAATCATTGTCTTTCAAAACAAAGCTCAATTCACAATTTCAGTGTCAGGGTCACATTTAATTTCAAAACTTATCAAATTCATACAAATGTTGGATAATGGTAGTAAATGCACTTAATACAAGTTCATCAAGGGAGCGCATGAACAGTCATATTGTTGAGCAACACGAACAGACAGGAGGAAAGAATTTCACCGCTCACCTAAACGCACACTGGCCATAATCCTTTTACTCCGGGTCGTAGATTTAAGTTAGTGATCCAGTCTGACTCCCGTCAGCGGCCTCGACACAAGAAATGTTTTGGACCTGACACTGAAATGCCTCATCGCCCTCTGGCATTCGTCAAACCCGTATCTGAAAGGTGTCTGGAAAAAGTGTCCCCCTGAACGACTCCTGTTGGACTCTAACGCTGCACGGCATCGACTCTGGATTTGAATCATCTTATTCATAACTAATAAAAACAGCTCATCCGTTCATGGGGTTTGGCTTAAAATGGTAAAATAAGAAGTCATATTAATGTGCAGTTGTTTTTGTGGACAGGCCAAAGGAAGAAAAAACCGTGGAATTCAAATTAAAACTTGGAATTGGCCTGGATCTGAAAATTGACGTCCTTCAAACACGGATAAAAATCGATCATGACACCGGAATCGTCCCGGGTGAAAGACGGGAAATGTGTGCGTCACAATGAGGCCGCTAAATTCTTCAATCCACATAAAATACAAAACGTCAGACATCCTCCAACTGTTGGCTGCAAAAATGACTTTACTGCAGTTTAATACGTTATTTTTTAAAACCAGCATTTTACATTGAATCAAATGTACTGGACTGAAAGGGTGAACAGCGACTCCACCTTTTTGTGCGACGACAACAAAAAAAAGATACACAGGTCAGGTCGGAGTCTCTCTCCCCTTTCAAAATCAGGTCTAGGGCAAATGATTAAAAAGGAAAAAAAACATCTGTACAGTACTGTTTAACAAAGTCATGAAATACAGGATCTCTGGCTAACGCAGTCCTGCACGTGAGATGCTGTGTTTGGTGTGTGTGCCGTGGCCAAACAGACACCATGGCTTCTGAAGGTCTGAGTCCTGCTCCTCTGGGTCCGTTTTCATCCTGGTACATTTTTTTGCCGTTTGTTCCCTCCCCTGTCTCTCTGTGATTTGTTTCTTCAGTGCTGCCTGGATCCTTCTTGTCCCCAACCAGAGTGAATAGTTCTGTGGCAGCGGCAGTGCACACACTGCTTCTGCCAGTCAAGCTTCCTATAACTATAACGGCTAGTCCTGCTAGCCTGACTGGTTCGCACACTGGCTGCTTGTGTCCTGGCTTCCTCTGTCTCTAGAGCTCACCGGTTTCGGGTTCGGAAATATGGGAGGGAGAGTTCAAATGAGGACGCGTGAGGAGGGTTCCTGTGGGGTTGGTGTAGTACCGCAGCTTCCTTGCCACTGTTGCTATAGCAACAGTGCAGAGTTGGGAACTGCCTTGGCACTGTGTTCCCCCCCCCCCAGCAGCCTCTCTGGTCACTGCGTAGGATGGAGGATGAGAAGGAGAAAGAAAGGAGTTCAGAGAGAGAGAGGTGTGGACTAGGAGAACAGGGGAGTGTGGTGAAACAGAGGAGAAGGCAGGAGGAGGAAACAAGGTTTCGGGATCTCCTAGTGGAGGCTGTTGGTAAAAAGGAAGAGATATAATTGACGGGCTGAAGGAACAGAGGGATCTGTCTTTGTTTCCAGTGAAGGAGAAACTCTCCATCTCCTCCCGCTGAGGAGGAAGGAGGAGCAGAAATAGGGAGGGACTGAGTGAGGTGAGAGCTCATCTTTTCCCGTCTCCTCAGTGAGACTGACGGGTGGCGCAGGCAGGCCCAGGACCAATGAGACGACCAAAGGAGGGAGGATGGGAGGGACTCTGTGTCCGCCCACCATGACCAAACAGGAGGACAATTAGCCTTAAGAGCTCAGACGGGGCCGCTTCCTCGGAGACTGCTCTTCCTCCTCATCTTCTTCCTCGTCGTCATCCTCATCATCTGGGTAGTCCACCAAACCAACCAGAGCGGTCTAAGAGAAACAAAAAGGACGACAAGATGAAAACAGGCTGAACCTACCACTGTTATCAGGTCAAAGTTGTTTGTAGTTTTCTTAAAGAGCATTAACATCTGTGTGGTTGACCCTCAAATCACTTCCAACAAATTATTAGAATTTTAAAGGCGACTGAAGAAATGACATGTCAGTCTTCCCATACCTCAAATTTAGGATTTCTGCAACAATGTTGGATAAGACTTTTGAAAGAGACATGATGCTTTTGTTCTGTTCTCCTCTCCTCCAGTTCATTATATAGTTTTTTGTGTGTGTGTAAAAGGTCGGCAGTAAAAGAAGCTCCTCTTCCCCACAGTGAACACTGCTCCAATTACCTTAACTACTGGAGTGGCAGGAAGAGCAACTGTTTTCACAGACGAAGTTGAACTGTTGTTGGGAGTGACGGTTGGTGATGAAGGCGGAATCACAGCAGCTTTCCCGTTGTTGTTGTTGTTGGCACCATTAGCTCCGTTGGCAGCTCCTGCAGGAACAGACAGTGTGAACATCAGACTTTCAGAAATGTAACGATGTGAGGAAGGTTTCCAGGATGATAAACGTACCTTTTTTGGCTTCCATGTACTTGCCGTAGCTGTCCGAGAAGTCATCCTCCATCCTCTTCTCCACGGCATCTCCGTCGTCATCATCGTCGTCGTCATTGAACCACAACTCTTCATCCTCGTCCAACGACCGTGCATCTCTGCGATATCTGTAGAAGAGAAAATTTGTTTATTGAAGTCCTGTAATGTACAGAAAGGCGTGTGGGAATATTAGATAACTGCACTAATCTGACTGGAAACCTGGACTTCCTCATCTTGTTCAGACAGATCTGACCTGAGACATGTCGGGCCAATCACAAGCATTTGTCTAAAATACGTCACTTAAGCGTTTTCACAAACAACTTTCAACAAAAACTAGTTTTCATTGCCCTGTCCTACATCACGTGTTTCGTAGCTCTGATAGATTGTAGGTCGTCCAATTGTGAGTCGAGAACTTTTGGCCAGTGACTGCTGATCAGGCCCTTTGAAAATCAACAGAGTTTTTGGTGCTGCCAGCGGCGGTTTGACCGTTGTGTCCGATCCATCTACTGACCTGTTGAGCCTCTGACTCAGCCGGTCTTTTTCCTGCTCGTATCGACCTTTCAAGCCCTTGAATGTCTGGACGTACTCGATGGATTCAAGTGCTTTGTAGAAATTGTCCACAATGTGAGCTATGAGAGATTTGATGTCCTCCTGGAAAGAGAAGAGGTGGTGGAGATCACAAACAACCCAGCGTCAGTGCCATGTTCAAACACAATGCAAGTCAACACAGTGTTCATTGAGGAGTTGTGTGTTTGCGCACCACTTTGATGAACTCAAAGAGCTCTATGATGGCTGAGTTGAGGAGGTTGTATCGGGTGCCGTTGTCCAGCAGGGCATTAATGACAGGCTCAAACAGGTTCCCTTTGATGATGTAGCGGTTGTAGTACTCATCCTTCAGACCGATGATCCTGCGCATGAAACGCAGGGCACCTTGAACAAAAACACAAGAAACCTTTGTCAAACGAAGCCATGTTTGTATTTAACTCAGAAGAAAAATAGGACAATGTCGATGCTGTGAGGTTGGGAACATAAAGCAGATCCACAGCTCAAAATAATGGCTGTTTACAACTGAGAACGTTTAAAAAAAAACAAGACAAAGCAGCAGAATGGTGTGTGTGTGTGTGTGTGTGTGTGTGTGTGTGTGTTGAGATGTGTGTATGCAGGGACTCACAAAGAGCGAGGAAGGTGTGCTTTGAGTTCATAAGCACCAGCACTCTCCTGAGTAGGTCTTTGTTCATGATGTAGGTCTTGATGTGATAGGTGTGGTGCTCCACACAGAAGGTGAGAAGCTCCAGGATCAGTGCCAGCAGCTGAGCTGTCTGGAAGTTGTCTACACAAAAACAACAAATCTACTTCAGGACATTACAGATACACAACCCGCCTGATTTAGGGGATTTGCTATAATGAAAACTATATTTACAGAATAAACCATGCAAAACAAGATTGGTATTAATGTTCCACGGTTATCACAAAATGGTGCTTATTTTCTATATTTATGTTCTATATATTGTTTTTAATCTATAATAAAGTTAATAATTAAACCGTATTACATTTCTTTGACTTAAGGGTTCAATAGGAATCTCTTAGGAATCATTTAATATACAAGTCATCATTAGCCTAAAACATTTGCAACATTTCAAAATTCCCCATAACACAGACTGAACCATTAAGTCATGCCAGAGAGACTTGTTTCTGTTATTCAATTCATTCAGTAATAAAAAATACAATTCCATTTTATTATCCAGCTTTAATAAACACACCTCTCATAATACTGAGAAACCCGGAAACTGTTCATTTGACAAACACTTCATTTAAATCCGTTTTTGATGAGGGCAGGTGATAACAAATATTGAGACCCAACTGAAATAAAATCTGATGCTACCATCTGATACAAGTGTTAGTTCCAGCCAACTCTGACATGCACAATTTAAAATACCTTTCAGTGGTTCCTGGTTGAGTTTGAGATAATTAACACTCACCTGGACAGACGGGGTTGATCTTTGTAGATCCCTCCTGCAGATCTGAAAAACACAGAACAGAGAACAGTCATCAAATTCTCTACTGCCTTATTCTGAAACGTTCCACTTTATTTGCTCAAATCACCTTTTGAGTTTTTGTCATGTGCAGTGTTGGCCAGCAGGGGAGCAGTCAGGACATGCATGCAGTACTTGTAGAAGAAACTCAGGAATTCGGTCTTCTCTGTTTTCTAAAAGGAAAATGGACAAGAAACGTATTGATGTTGTGTTGTTGGGAAGAACAAATGAGGTTTAGTTTACACAACTGTCAACAATGTGTTTTGGAGGCATCGAGTTTTAAGCAGGAGAATACATTTGAGAAGTTACCCTAGAAAGATGTGTTAGTAATTATCTTTATGTGCTTGATTAAGTTTGATAGGTGTTAAACAAATGATCCTGTTCATCTAGTCTACATTTAAAGTTGCGTGCACGTGTGTTTTACATTTGTGGACGCAAGCATGTTCTCTGGGTCGATGAGCGTCCTGAGCAGACCCATCAGCTGGACAGCGCCTCCTAGCTCGGGGTCAGAGTCACAAATCATCTGCTTGATGACAACGTTTATCAGCAGAACATCCTAGAATAAAAAAAAAAGACAAAAGATACAGTTAACACAATGTAGTTTTGTTCCAATGGTGCATTCAGATTACATGACAAATTCAACAAAAACGTTTAATGACACAGTAAAGCAACTTTAAACTCGCTGGAAGGACACTAATTTCACGGAATGGTGATTCCATGCCTGTAAATAATGTTATTATACCAAACAACTAGTGGCCAATCAGGCTGCCTTGTATCCTCTTTGGTTTGAGTTATGTAATCCAGGTCTGACCAAACTCCTCCATTGAATCGAAAAAGTACAGGAACGTGTGTAGACGGTGAAGTAAAGATGCTTACGTCATCCGTCTGCTGTGGCTCCTGCATGACAAACTCTCTGACCATGGAGGGGCTGAATTCCACCAGGTACGAGAAGATGTCTGTGGCTGCTGCTCTCACCTGCAGGTCATCCATTCCCTGAGCAGAAGAATCAAAGTTGAAAAAACGTTTCTACACAGTTTCTTTTTACCCACCTGTGTATTCATATAAAAGTATATATAACATACCATGACTATTTCTAGAGCAGGTAAAATGCCAAGATTTGCCAGAGTTTTGAAGAAGGCGTCTCTGTTTTGTGGCTGCAACGTTTGTGAAAACGCACAGAATTCCTTGACAAAATTCACCTGAAGACAAAAGAAGAGCAGATAGTAATTTAGCATTTAATACATCAATGCAGATGATAATTAGAAAAACACACAAGTACTGGAAAATTCAATTTCTCAAACACTAAATTTAAGGGTGAAAGCTTTTTCAGAGTTGAATAATCAACTGCACAGACCGATCAATTGAATTCTCTCTTTTCCACTCTTGGCGAGTCTACAGTGTTGAATGAATAACACTCTGCCAAGTTGTTGTACAACAAGCAGGAAGAGAAAGAGGTCATTTGCATCAAAAAGCGGTGCAGAAAAGTGAGTGAATAATTAACCAATGCAAAAGAAATAGCATTACAGCAAAATGAACAAAAAAACAATACACATCTCAACATCACAATAATATTTATGCATTTATTAATATTGTATTTATTAGTCTTATATTTATTAGTTTGTGATTTCAAACTAGTTCTTTTATTTGCACTGTAGAGGTAGCACATCTAATTTCTGCTTTCCCTTCTATACGACTATAAAGGCTTTCAATTCCATCCTAATAAAAGCATTTGACTTACAAGCTCTCTTCTTTTACTGTCGTCCGTGGCTTCATCCGTGAGCTGCGCGAAGACCTCTGTTAGGAACTTCTCGTCCTCCTGAGACACAGGAAAAACAGGTTTTGAACATACAAAACGTCAAAAGAAGACATCTTTTGTAAAAAAGGAAAATGAAATTAAGGACAGCAAATAAAAGCCTGAAACATTAAAAGGCAACATGAATCACAAATTGTACTATTCCAACAACACAGAAAACAACCATGATTCTTAGAGAGAGACACTTCACTTGTTAACCTTGAAACAATAATTGGATGTCCAACACTTTGCACTTACACAGATGGACTGGTCTGTCTGGGATGTGGAATTATTGGATGGTAAGGCATAGTTATCACCATGATAATGATTGTATGGTGATATTTTTTCTCAATCAACAAATGCTTGAGATCTAAACACACTGAAAAATACTTAAGTAATAAGATAGACGTGAAGTTTGGTATTTTCTCATTTTAATGGTCAAATCATCACAATACAAAACTCAAGATGATGACACATCTCTCACCAAGAAGCCCTATACCCTGCGTATGGAAACACAAATTATGTTAAAAAATTCAGATATTCATTTCATTGTTATTGTCTTGAACTACAGGGGGGGTAGGTACTCAAACAGATTCCAGTCATAGGCAGCACAGTGGAAAATGAGATACAAGCTGAAATACACTAGATTCATCAAAGTATTGTTAATGCAGAAGTGTTCCACTTGTAATGGACCATTATATGAGGGCTTGTTGATGGATGGATCCTTACCTGCAACATACTGACAATCTCCACCTTGTTGAAGAAGATGAAGGAGTTGAGCGTGGACATGAAGTTCTCCTCAAAGACGGATGGCGTGGGCAGTATGATGTCCTGGATGTACTGCACCCGGTAGGTCTGGTGGATCTTCTGCCGCAGCTCTGAGTCCGTGATAGGGATCACCTCCTTAAACTTTGCCGTCTTGGTCAAAAACTCCCGGTGCCGTTTAGGCTGAACCAGCGCTGGGTCATACTCAAGGCAGCCAACCACATCCATGATGCAGTCGTCAGAGAACATCACCTCAAAGAGGGCCGCTTTGTTGAGGAACAAGACACCTCGGACAATCTCATAAAGGTGATGAAGGCCCTCTCTGTTGTCCAGGTCTTCACATACTCTGAAGAGTCCCAGGAGTTTCTTGATGTAGCCTTCGCTCATCAGGGCCAAGGCGAGTTTCTCCCTCCGGATGGGGGAAGACAGGACAGATGTAACCAGGTCAGCTATCTCCTCCAGTCGACTTAGTTCGCATGGAGGGAGCTCCACCAGGTGGCTCGTCTCTGGGATCTCCTCAAAGCGTTCCTCCTCTGACTCATCAATGGGATCCTGGGTGATGTCCAGGGCAGGGTCCTTGCCTTGAACCTGAGCATTAGAAAATTGTTTTAAAAACGTATTAAACAAGGAGCATAAATTTACAACTTCCTGTTAAAACAGAGTTGTTTTTACCTGACAAATCTTCTCCCAGATCTCATCACATCCAGCCTTCTCTTGGAAACTTAGGGCAAGGTCATAGTTATCTGCTTCGGACCAGACAATTAGCGTGTCCTGGAACGAGGAGGAAACATCAGAACACAATATGCTTATCAGCATATTCACAGGATACACTGCCGTGTCCTCACATGCACTCTCACACAGAGGTTACACGCTCAAAACCAACACACGCTCTTACTGTTCACACCTCAAGTCCTTAAAAAGGCCAAATGAGACCACTTTTATAAACAAGATGTAAACATTTGCCTCAGACGTGTTACGTTCAACTATGTGGCTCGTTTCTTCAACAGCTTTCTGTAAATACCAATTATGCTAGCGGCCTATTCCTTTCTATCAAGTTGGCTTTCAGATCGTGAATTCCCATTGTCTGCGCTTTATCATTGCATCAGTAACGGTTCAGCAACAAGTCGACACGTTGAATCGATTCATACAAAACGACATGAATTGAACATGACAGACTTTTGATCTAACAGATGTGTATGTTCAAGCCTTCTTTAGGCCCATTAAGACTGAGGCAGTCTGTGTTACCTGTTGTTTCTGATATGCTGTATTCGGGCTTATCTTCGACTCCAACAGTAGTGATCCTGAAAACACAAAGATTAGGGAACAAGCACTTAACAGTTTGTGCAACTTAAACAGTTCCTGGAGGTAAAGGTCACAAATCTCGGCATGTAGAACAGTGAGGCAGAAATATTAAATTAACTTTAAAAAAAAAAAAAACGAGCAGTGTAACACTCCCATCAGCGGATGACGGAATTAAACATGTGCTGGGATCTCAGTGTGAACACAGGACGCTTTACTATCCAGAGCAATAACAAGTTGGTGCGTTACAAACCAGACTTTGAGGCCCCACATGCTACTGGGATCCTGTAGCCTGCTCCGCTATCGAGCCTGCTAGCACCAGCTACACAGCAACTTAAAGGCTGTTAGCTTCAGGAGAGGCTAACGCTGATCGCTACAATAATCTAATAGTGTTCGATTTAAACACTACATCACACGTTTAAAAAAATAAATAAACCCCAAGAAGTTGATCAAAGTGTGCACAGGGGGCATTCTGGCCGAGCTAGCATGCTAACATTAGCCGACGTAACGTCAACGCGGCTATGCTAACCGGGAACTTACCGTCTGATTCGGCCCGAACTAACAACGAAATGCCCTTTAGTCGCTCAACGAAGGTGGACGAGACGTGCCCGGTGCCCCGGTCGTCCCACTGCCGGTCTTCGTTTAGCGTGTACACCTTCACCCGCCGCCGAGTGTCCGACATGGTTAGCCGAGTCGGAGCTAGCAGGCTAGCTGGTGCTGCTAACAAGCTCTCACCTCACCCCCGTCTGTTAGTGTTTTCCTACCCGCGACCTGTGAACGGTGTTTCCCGCATGTTACGGTTCACAGCAGCGGGGAAATTAACCTGTCGCTGTTTCACAAACGCATAACTCGCCGGGCGTGAGGCGGCTCGACCGGAGGCTTCTTCTCAAAGTGTGAATTCGCGCAGAGCACAACAACTCCTGCGGCCTCCTCGCTAACGTCCACACTCCGCCATCTTGTAATCCGATCTTGTGTTCTTTTTCTTCCTCGACGTCAATCAGGCGCTGCGGGGTCTCCGCCCCCCCCCCCCCCCCCCCCCCCCGAGCGGAACCGGCCAATGGGAGAGCCGCGGCGTCGCGGGCTCAACGCGCCACCCACAGGCGAGCAGCGGTAACGGCAGCGGTCCCCCTGCAGATGTGAGAGGAAGCAGATGCTGTTTCTTTAAGCTGTTTGTTTTTATTACAGCACATTTGAACGTGTCGGTGCTGCACTGCTGAGCTGCTCACTCATAGATACAGACGATGCACTTGTGTTTGTAAAGAACCGTTCATGCACACAGGTAGATTCAAGGGGCTGCACAGGGACAGCAAAAAAACACACACAGGCTAAATTAAAAGATAAGATAAAAACTTTATTGAGCCACACACTGGGGAGATTCATCACTTAAAGGGATAGTTCACAGGAAAATGAAAATTAACTCATTATCTACTCACAACTATGGCGATGGAGGTGGTGGGTGAAGTGTTTGAGTCCACAAAACACGTTCAGGGGTAAACAGCGTGGCAGCCAAATCCAAAACAGTTGAAGTCATAACATGCCTCCATAGTGCTACTGTGGCTTCATCCAAGTGTCTGTAAACCCCGACATTCAAATTTGACTCGAAACAATAATTTACACCGTGTTGTTAGTCTAAATGTCCTCTGTAATCATCGTCAGCAAGTTCGCGCAATAGCTGCAGTTTGAAGGTTCTCACTGATCATCACATTGCTCTTGGACGAGAAACGAATGTGAACCTGGCTCCGGAGCAGGATCACAGCTCTGCTCTGCTGACTCTTTTGACGTCTTGGGGTCGAAAATTACATCTGGTTCATCGTGTGTGCATGATCATTTTTGCTAGAAGTGAATGTGAAGCTTAACACAACAACCAGTTATTGATTTATTTACATATATTATTAAACAAAGCACAATAAAGAGAGAATATAATAAAAAAAGAAAAGAATTGGGACATTTATCTCTTTGCTTGTAAGTTCTTTACAGTAAGATGCAACATTATCACACAGATAAATAAAACCATTGTTGTTGTAGGTCTGCAGGTAAACGCTGCAACATGACGGTTTTGAAGAAATCTAAATTAAACCCTCCACTAGATGCTGTTGATGGCTGGGGTGAAAACTAGACTAATTTAAGAGGATACTCAGATGATAAGTCGCACACTCATTATTATTTAAGGTTTGTGCACAGCCATCGAAGCAGGACGCTCCGGTGAAGTGGTTTCCGGAGCAGTTCTATCACGTCCATACCCACAACAACTGGGAAACATTCTTTATGAACAACACTGGTTCAGTTTGTGACAAAATCCGATGATCTTGGTTTGGCTGATTTCTCACCAGGACCGTTTTGTAGGGGGAAAAAAAATCGCTTGAGTATTTTCTTCTTTTCTTCTTTCACAGAAGTCAGTCTCTTCTGGTGACGTGTCATGATTCGGTGCCGGTCGGCTGGCTGCTGTTTGAACCCATGGAGATGCTCTGTTTCTCACTTAATGTCTTGACGATGGTTGCAGCAGGAGACTGGAGCACCTTGCGGGAGAGTCTCATTCTACCGTCCGTCGGGTCACGTCCGAAGTACTTGACCTGATGACAGAACTCCAGTTAGAGACGGGCGGAGATAGAAAAGAGAGGAGACTACTTTTGAAAGTTCAGCTAGCAGTTAAGGGCACGTACCTGTATCTGCTGTCCCACATCTAAACCCAAAGCACTTGGATGTTTGATCTAAAACAAACAAATACAAAGAAATGACCTCAGGAATAGAAACATAGACACACAGTATGCAGAAGCAAATTCACCAACCCGTTTGTGGTCCAGTTGTGAGTTGTGCAGCAGGACGGCGCTCATGTTGGGATAAAGTTTCACCATCACACCAATGTCTCTGTAGCAGGGGAGGAAAAGCACGTAGGGCTCGTGTGAACGCTAAAGGTCTGAGAACTGATTACAGGTGTGTTTTACAGTCAAAAACACAATGTGTTCATTTACCTTATTTCAGTGATGGTACCAGTGTAGATGGCTCCAAACTCCAGCTGCTGTTCCTGCTGCAAAACAGAAAAAACATACATGCACGTTCATGCACTTACTCTGTATATGTATAGAGACGTAAATGTATGGATATTAAGTTTTTATATGATCTAAAGATATTTTTATTTTGGTATTTTGATATTGCAGACAATAGATTACATTTCTGGAATTATTAGATGCTCCTAAATGTTTTGCAGACTCACATCATCTTTGCAGATCTCGCTGATGAAGTCTTGAGCTTCGTTCATGGCTCCCGGTGACGGAGCAAACACAGAGAAAGTCTCCTCATCCACCTGACTTATTGTCACACCTTCAGGAGAAAAAAGACTTTCATGTGATTCTCCTTAAGTTCCACTTCATCGACATCACAGTCCTAGTTGGTTTTCTGATTCACTTGAATCGGGTCTTTAGTTCACATGAGTAATACCTGTTTGAGCTTGTAACCTGCGGAGGTTGTAGCCTCCGGGACCAACAAAGCGAGCTCGTCTAGAAACAGGCACCCGGACAGTTTCTGGAGGCAGAAGACAACTCACATCAGAACACAATATCTATACGTTAAAACATAATCACACACAACACCTACCGATGACGGGTCCGTTCTCTTTCCTTGTCCCTCTAGGTTTGACGATGCATTTGTTCATGATGCCCAAGATTTCCCTCTTTGCCACTGAAACATAACAACATAGAAACAATGGCTGTCAGACACACTCATTTTACTCTTTAGTGTAAAATGGTGAGTTTCAGTCACTGGCATTAACGATATTACCTGTGGCCTGTTGGATCGCCTCCATGACCAACTTCAGAGGCAAACCTGCTATCTTCACATCCGCCTGGAGGGCAAATAAATCAAAATGGGCCAGGGTCAATATTTTAACTTCTTTCACGTTTTTGCCCGTTTCAGCAACAGAGTGAGACATAAACAGTTCACCTGTAAAGCAGTGATGCCCTTGTTTGTTCCTGCCAGTTTGAAGTCCATGTCTCCGAGGTAATCCTCTATTCCCTGTTTAGAGAAAACAGATAAGCTCTCATTCAACATCTCCAATATAATTAAACAAGAACATCGGCTACAAGTTATTTTCATTGCTTAACAAGACTATTTCTTGCACTTAATGGCGATTGGTCACACACTAGCTACAGTAGTGCAGTATCTACCAGAATATCAGTGAGTAATCTGTAGTCTTGGATCTCAGTGGGTTTCTCTGCGTTGGCCTTGGAGATGAGGCCGATGGCTACACCTGCCACAGCAGAGGAGATGGGAACACCTGGGAGACACAAACACGGACTTATGAGCTACATCACAAAACTGCACTTCATTAACTAAATAGCTAAATCTGTGTATTCATCTTTAAATAGCTCGGATAAGAAACCATCAAAAACCCACTCTGGTAGAACATATAAATATAGCTTGATGCATGATATTTTATAGTTTAACAATAAACTTGATAATAAATAACTATATTTAAAAAGAAAACACAAATACAATCAAATATATAGAACTTGAACTAGGAAACAAAAATAAATTTACAGGATAAGAGACATGTCTGGTACCTGCATCCATCAGTGCAAGGCTGCCTGCACACGCTGAAGCCATCGAGGAGGATCCTGAGAGGAGACACAGAGAGGGAGGAATAAAAGGGACTCACACATTTACATCCACATTCCTGGCTGGGATATTTTGCCAGACAATGGTCACATTTCCTGTGACACATATAAAAGTGTCACCACACTCACCGTTGGACTCTAACACCTCAGCAGTGACCCTGATAGTGAATGGGAAGTCTTTGGGAATGACTGGTCTCAGAGCCTTCTCAGCCAGGGCCCCTGAGAACACACCATCGAGAACAAATACATTCAAATCCTTCTAAACACGGTCTCTGTATTCAAGATTTTTTTTTTTTTGAATACCAGTCAAAGTAAATTTGAATACAAACCATGACCGAGCGCTCTCCTGTTGGTGCCGCCCACCTTTCCAATTTCATTGGTTGCATATGGAGGAAACTGAAATTCAAGAAAATATAGATTTGTGTGTTGAAGGAAACAGAATCATATATAATAATCTACAACACATTACAAATGAAAACAGATAATACTCACTTCATAATGAAGCATGAAGTTTTTGTCTTTGATTCCACTGCAGATTAAAAAAAGAGAATTAGAGGAATTCATTAAATTGTCTTTAAGCCTAAAAGATGGGGTGTTTTTTGGACATTTTCTCGTATTTAGGGAACTGATGTCTATTAGTGTGTAACGTCTAGATCTAGTGGATTTACATGTGGTTTCGAACGTGTAGTTTCAGGTGTGTGATCATTCTACCTCAGAGCTGTGGTGATGATATCTGCTTTGACAGTGGATTCCAGGGAATCAAATGTGACACTGCACAGCACCTGCAGGAAATAGAGGAGAAAACGGAGTCACATACATTGACTTAAGGAATCAGAGATGCTTCAGAAAACTGAAACATGACCAAATTTAATTTGTTTCAAATCAAATCTTTTTTCTTCCAGCTCTTTACACACCTGTGTTTGTCCTCTCTGAAAAAGGGCGGAGCCATGGAGCGGCTTAAAGAGGTCTACGTCGCAAGAGATGTTCCTCAAAGCCGTCAATTCCCTTCCATCACACCTGATCCACAGACACGTTAAACGTTGAAATGAAATATTCAATTACAATGTTTGCATCATGTGTCATGAGAATATAAATGTATTTGATCAGTTACCTCTTGTACTCATTCAGCACTAGGTTGCAGAAGACCTCTTTGCTCACAGTGTTGAAGGAATCGATGACCTCAAACTGCTCAGCCTGAGGGAATTTTACTACATGAGAGAGAAAAATACAAGAGCACAGAAAACTGAAATGTAAAACAGAAAGTATGACTGTTGGAATGAATCCGACAGAGCTGCAACATTATTTGAAACACCTCAATTTATTTCCACGGAACATAAATACTGAGCATCACCCACCTTTTAGATCCTCTTCTGTATCGAGTCTAACTTTATTGATGGCTTCATCTCTAGAAATCTAAGACAAAGCCAAAGTATTAGTTATGGTTTGAGTATCATAGCATTCTTCTGAAGTACCTAAACAATCTCATAACAGGTTTTACTCGACAACACAACACACAGTAACAAACGAAAGAAAACTGAGCACTAACTGGGTGTAAAGTGGCCACATGAGGTGCCAAGAGAAAGCTGCAGCAAAGACAAACTTTGGATCAACATACAGGAAACAGAGGTGAGACTTTACCTTGTCGTGTGTGGAATCAGTGAAAACCGCATAGATCCTCTCATTAGCTAATCTGCAAGGAAACCGAAGAACAAGGTTTTCTCTTAACATCATAAAACAGTTTGAATCCGGGTTTATCCCAGTTCTGACAAGTCAAGTGACTCCTACATGATGGAAAACAGCTGCATTATGGGTCTTACTGCCGAACGAGTTCCACCATGTCAGCCGGGGTTGAAAAGACCTTGACTGGGGTGCGCTTGGTGACCTTCTGTTCTCGCGCCAGCTGCTGGATGGCGTGTATGATCTGCTGGGTGTGTTTGACTCCCACCTTCACCGCATGGCAGAAGTCCTGCTGCAGCACGTTCTCAGCAGACGCCTCAATCATCACTGGCAGAAAGAGCGTCACATTAAAGGGCAGTCCTCACAGCTTTGAACCCTGGTATTAACATCTATCCTCAGTTATCCTATCCCAGGACATATTTTGCATACACCAGCAGTGAACACACGCTGTCGGATGTTAATACCAGTTCTGAACAAATGACTTATCTGAGCTGTAGATGGTCTCAAGTGTTTTCAGTCGACAAACCCCAGAGCAGCAGCTGGGAGCTTCATCTGTTTGCTGACTTACCCACTTGACTGCTGGGGCCTCCAGCCAAAATCATGTTGAGACTGCTGGAGGTCATCTCTGCCCTGGTGGGGTTGATCAGCAGCTGTCCGTCAACCATGCCCACACGCACGGCACCTAAGACCAAAGCAGCCCCAAGCTGGTATCAAAGACCAGTTCAATAACATCCCAGGACTTAACGTCTGTCGACCAAAAGGAAGAGGTCAGAAAACATTGCTCACCTATGGGTCCGTTCCAAGGGATGTCGGACAGAGCCAGAGCAGCAGAAGCTTTAATGAAGGAAAATATTGATTTAGCTAATATTCAAAAAAAGATATATTCTCTGTTAAAATCACAACAGTGTGAACTCACCGGCATTAATTGCCAGCACATCTGGATCATTGACGCCGTCAACTGCGAGCAGGTTACAGAGGATCTTCAGGAGACAACACACACACACACACACACATTTGGAGACGTATTCACATTAAATCTTTGTTCTGATGGAAAAATTAAGGAAGGGAAAAAGGGGCTAAAATATAATTACACAGTAGTGACGTCACTTTTAAACTGAACTGACCTGAGTGTCGTAAAAGTAACCAGAAGGGAAAAGGGGTCGTATCGACCTGTCTGAGGACCAGAGACATGAGAGTTAGTCAGAGTACAATGACATGCATCACATGTAACAAGACAAGTCATACCAGCTCACCTATCAGTCGGCTGGTGAGGATCTCATTGTCGGTGGTGCCCAGCTCCCGCCTCAGGTGGTTTGTGGGGATCCGACCTGCAGCAGCAGCTTTCTGCCTGTAGTCCACCTGTCAATCAAACACACACACTTTCTTTTCTAGTTGCCGATGACTCACAGGGTCAGGGTGGATTATTCTTCCACTTGTGTCACATATAAACAGAACTATAAACAAGAAAGGACCCCGGCCGTTTTATTTGGAGAACGTACCACAAGAGGCATGAACTGAGACGGAGAAGGTTTGGTCTTGCTCACAGCAGTCGCCATCACCGAGGTATCCCCCAACTTCAGACAGAGAGGAAAGATGGAAAAGCTTCCAAATGTGAATACATCACCACCAAGTACTTGTTCGATGCAAATGTTGACTTCATTATTTCTCTGTACCTGAACGACTGCAGATCCATCAGCGAACCGGGCAAACCTCCCCGTGGAAATCTCAAGTTTCCTATAAAAACATGAAAAGCATTTGACACACAAACACAATATCTACAGGTGTGGGTCAGTTATTTTGAATACTTGTTAAGTATAAAGAAAAAACATAACTCCTACTGCAAAAAAAAAAAGACAATTTTAGGGTTAAATGTTTAAGTGAATTTCACAGAATTTATCCCACAAGAGTAACAGATACAAAGCTTATACTGTAGATATATATATTTTTGTCTGTAGACAAGTGGAAATCCCCACTACCCCTCCCACCCACAGCTGTGACCCTGTGTTACAGAATACACACGGATGACAGAAAGGAAAGTATTAGAAAGAGAATTAGAAATAAAAACAAAAATGGGGGACTCTCTACTTTAAAAAGGACCTTTATTGGTTCCACCCTCATCTTTATCAAGTCATAATAATCCAGGAAGGTGTGTGTGTGAATGGGTGAATCCAGATGAACTGTACTGTAAAGCGTCATCAAGACAAGAAAATACAAATATAAATACAGACCATTTATATATTTGGTTCTTAAAATTGAATTGAACTGAAGACTTATTATTTATATTCATCCATTTCTTTGGCCATGGATGGAAGACTTGGTAACCTTGTTTAGAACAAGTCCTGAACAAATAAAGTTAGAAGAGATCATTAAGCCAGTGACAGCGCATTAGTTACAGTTTGACTTGTACCGAGAGAAATAACGGTTTTAAATGTCTTATTGCAACAACCCCTGCCCGGTCCGCTGCTCCGGCTCGGAGCTGTGAGGACAGAACCGGTCTGAATAACCCGAGGAACTGAGATTCGGACAGAAAGCTGGAGGCTGGAAAAGCCAACTCACTTCTCCCCGAGCTCCACCCCGGCCGTCCTGGGCTGCGCGTGGCTGCTGAACACGCTCTGGTGACAGGGCCGCACGTGGAGGCGCGAGAGAGAAGCTCCGAGCCGCAGCAGGTTCTTCATTTTCTGCTCGAACGCCAACAAACACGGGACGATCTTCTTCACACCCCGGACACAAGCGTGGGGGCTGCCATGACAGTGCGTCACCGCTGCGGCGTGACGTCGGAGAGAAACGCGCCCCCCGATTGGACGGCCACAGAGGTGAGGGTGTCACATCGAAAGTGTCCGGAGGAACCAGCCGAAAACACTTTCGGTTCCGCTAACGAAAAAAAAACCAATGCGAGATATTGTAAATATTGTTTATTAATTGTTTTAGAGAAATTTTCACATTCACGAAAGTAAAGTTTGTACCAGAAAAGCTTTGTTCAAAATCTAAATGAAATGTAACAACACATGCAAACGATTCAACAAACCACAACCAGAACCCTAAGACTCTTAATATGAAACTTCAGTGTTTCAGCTGCTTCTCTTATCTTTTCTTATCTTATTTCTCTTTTCTTTTCTTTCCTTCCTTTAATTCTCTTCCCCCTTAACCTCTAGCATGTGAGGTTTCGTGTAGTGCTGTTTATCAAGAGGTGTTTTGCGGTTCCCTTCACATCAGTTCAGTTTTGTCCTGAAACGTCACAGTGCTTCAGACCAGCTTTAATATTTGACTATTTCACTGCCTGATTCTTCCATCAAGATCCATGAATTATTTTCTGGGAAGTCACTGAAAATGTTTCAGGCCATCTTTGTACTCGAGCAGATCTTCTTCATTTTAGATCGATTGAACGCATTCATATTTTTTGTGAATGCTGAACTGAAGGAATCAGTTTACAAATGAAGAAGGTGAACTCCATATATATTATAATTTAATTCATATAAAATCCCGCCTTTCTGCCTTTAAATACGGAGGAGTAGAAGTCATGATGGCGCCGCCCTGTGGAGAGATGGCCGCACAGCAGCTGGTCAAGTAGCAGCTCTGTCACTTTACTCCTTCTTCTTCCAGACATTAGTTTGAGAAGGTGTTTCAGTAGTGGAGGAAAAGCTTGTTTTTTGTGTTTGTATTGTTTTGTATCTTAACGAGGGTTCACTCTGCTCAGAGTCTGAGAAATGGAATGATTTGAACTGATTAGTTTGTGTGTTGTTTATCCCTGAAAGTGTTATTGCTCGCTCAGTACAACAACACAAGACGTGACACTCGCAGTCAGGACTCTGTTAAAGTGAGCGATGTGACATCACCATTAATAACTAAATACATGATCGTAAGTTTGTCACATAAATCATCCCAACAAAAAACTGAACAAATGAACGTGAACTAGTTCATTTTCATTTGCATGAACTGCACTTTGAACTAGTTCATTTTAAGTGTGAACTGGCACAACCGTCAGTGGGGCTGCTGCAGTTGTTATGGCAACAGATCAGATTAACAGCATCTCTGTAACACTCTCTGGATGACTTTCACACATACACACACACCTGCGCAGACTCAACCTCGTGCACACACACACACAGACACACACACTTCGGTTAATTTGCAGGGGTGAATAGCAGAATCTCACACGTTTCACACAAACACACACTGAAACACACAAGCCCACATTTCCATTATGACAAAGGTCTAATAGTAGGATCTTGTCTCCATGGCGCCAAGACCCACTGAGATCTCATTATTACCAAGCACAGCCACGGACTATTAGTGTTTAATGGACTAGTCTGTGTGTTGTGGAAGAAGACAAGGGTCATAAACCGCTCAGTGGAGGATGTTGTGTTGCTTTGTCTTCGAGGGGTTTGACTATTTGGAGAATCCTCTTGTATAAATGTGCATCGACCAACACACACGTCAGTTTCTCCTCCGTGGCTCGTCTGTCAATCTGTGTAAAAGTCCACGATCCTGCAGAGACAAGGTATTGATGTGTGTGATTGATCATCGGATTCATAGATTTACAAACTGACCAGATTTAAAAGATTGAAAACCAAGACTCACCGCAGAACACAAAATGAAACAACACCAGTTTACGTAATTGTGTATTTCCTTATGTGTAAAAATGCATTTGTCAGAAGCATTTTTGAGAGAATGTGCAAAACAATGTGAGCCACAGGAATTTATCTTCAAAGTGAAAAAAACATTCAATCCTTGTGATTTTATTTGCTCCAGTTTGGGGATAATGTGATGACGTCAAAGGGGAAATTATTGTCCCTGTGTGTGTGTGTATGTGTGTGTGTTTCAGGAGGTGACACCTGCCCGAGTGCTGCACTGATCTTTTGCACACACATAAACAGACACACACACACACACACACACACACACACACACACACACACACACACACACACACTGCTTACATGTATTTCTCTCTGGTCAGAGAAACATCTCACCGCTCCTCCCTGTCCACGGAACCACCGCTCAGACAGCTCCTCGCCACTTGAATTGGCAGGGCGTGATTTTCATTGTGACAGGCATGATAATTACATAATGGTGCAAGGCAGAGTTCCACGCTGACAAAACAAAGCAGAGTGCAACTGGAAAAGCTGTTACAGATGTTCACAGTGTGGAATGAAAGGACTTGTAGGACTGTTCTATTAAAATGGATGAATACATTGTGACTGTTCTCAAATAAAAGTAAAATCCGGACAAGGTGTCAAACATAAAAGTGCTCAGTGCAGAAAAATCGCTCAAGTGAGTATTATATTATCACATGATTATTAAACTGACTCTAAACTATAATAATTCACTTTATAACAGATGGAAAAAGGAGGAATCCAGGTCATTTATGTGACATCACACCAGATACACACACACACACACACACACACACACACACACTGTACACATAAGATTTGCTTTGTCAGAATGAAGCCTGCATAATAAATTAACCTCACAGGAGCAGACTATTGATTGGATGTAGATTAGAAACCCCCAATGTCTGTGTGTGTGTGTGTGTTTGTGTGTGTGTGTGTGTGTGTGTGTGTGTGTGTGTGTGTGTGTGTGTGTGTGTGTGTGTGTGTGTGTAGACTGCCTGAATATGATTTATAGATGAGTGGGTAAGAGTCTAAGTGATACATACACAACTAAGGGCACTCAGCAGAGCACATCCTCTGCCAAGGGGACGTATTTCACAATGTTAAAGGAAGTGATAATAACATTCCACCCCTTTGTCGGATGCTCGCCAGAATTTATTACCCTGCAGCGGCTGAAAAAGGACCAACCCCCCCGAAGACAATACACTTCCTACCTCTAAGACTTCAGTACTTGTTCGTTTTTTTGTGTCACTGTAAATATTTTCACGACTCAACTTTGTTTCATTTCCGCTCTGACCCCTGCATCACTAACTGCTGGCTCCCTGCAGTGTTGTTGATCTAAAAACCCTCTGAGGCATGAATCAGTCATTTAAAGCCTCCAGGCCTGGATTGCAGGGAGCTGATTGCTTTTGAATCCAGAGCGGTCGCTAAGACGTGTCTTGAGGACATCGGACTGTGGCTCTAGATTAAATACTGCAATAAAACAGACAAAACTAAAATATGTGGCAAAAAGTATAGAAATCCACGCTGGTAAAATGTGTTTAATATTATTCTGGCAGTTGGAGAATTGCTTTGCTGTTATGATGATCTAACAGTCGTGTAAATCTGTGCCTCTATAAGAAAACACATATTTTGTTTCCCTGCTTTAAGAGGTGCATCAGGTTTGCAGGATGCACAGAGTGGTGCCACACTGACTCACATCTTTGTTGCTCTGTAATGTTATGCAATTAGGCTTTGACTGTACCACAGGGGTCTCAATCATTTCAGCTGGAGAGCGGATCGTTACAGGAGTCGATTCCCCCACCGCAGCGTCACAGGATGGAGACGAATGGGTGAGGAGTGGACGGTCGGAGTGACCTCCGCTGACAACACAAAGGTCAGGTCTTTAAATCATGACGTCAGTCCAGAAAGGCTTTTTTATACATATCTGTCTATTCAACACTAGACTAAATATCTTTACAACTACTGACCAGATTATTATGAATATTATAATATTATCTATCATTAAAAACGAGGATACTTCGTCCCTTATGGCTTTGGTCACCGCCTGACGTTTCTCAGACTGGATGATTGGGTCAATATGATTAGATAGAACTTTATTGATCCACACATCTGGGAAATCCCCTTGTTACAGCAGCAGGAGGAATCTCAGTGATTATTGGCCAGAGTGGCATGAAATTTACTTTAAACATTTGTTGTGCTCAAATGACAAATAGTCACAATAAAACTATTCATATCAGTCGACAATTAATGACCGAACCTCAAGATTGCTCCTGCAATGCAATTTTGAGGTTCACTATCTTGCCCAAGGAGCCTGGAGGAGCCAGGGATCGAACCACTGACCAGGATCATCCAGCCCTTCCTGAAATATGTACCACGCTCCCTCTCGGCTTGGACTTCTGAATTTCAGAGAACCACGTCAATCCTGGAACCCAAACCTTTCAATCAAGTTACTTTCTAATCCTGTTATAGGTTATTTTAATTAATTCAACCTTGTCCTTTATCAAACACTTTAAAACTCCTCTTTGTCTCCTGGTTCTTACCCCAACCTGAGTCCAGCCTTAACTTAAAGGCTGTTTAGTTTTCTTTAGTTAAGGATTCATGAGCATGACTCCTGCAGTATTAGTCAGATTACTTTATCACTCACTACAGATTATATGTTGCATTTCCTCTCAAGGTTACTCAGCCCTTCCTGCAGTCAGAGCCACACGAGATCATCTCCAGTCCAAACTGTTTGTGGCGACTTGTAAATGCCTGTAACGGAACAAACAGGAAGCTGCAGCCGTCTGAAGAAAAGAACAGATTTCATATGAGAGGAGGTCACCCAGTTGTTCAGAGAAGAAATATTCTCTTAGTGTTTAGTGGTCAGTGGACTTTTTCTTTTTTTTGTCTTCTAATCTCTGGGATAGTTGAATTACAACCAGAGGAAAATGTTCCATGTGTGCTCTGGTGGTTTTAGCCAAAAGAGGCGGTTGGTGGGTTTCCTCTGTGTGTGTGTGTGTGTGTGTTAGTGTGTGTTAGTGTGTGTTAGTGTGTGAGGAATGCTGCTGCGGTTCTGAACAATCCCTGAGTCATTAGGTGGAGGTGGAAGCTGCTTTGTGAGAAAAACTTAAAAGCAGCATGAATAATAGATTTTGATGAGGCAGCCAGCAGCAGCAGCCTTTTCAATCCAAGGTTAATGAATACCACACACACACACACACACACACACACACACACACACACACACACACACACACACACACACACACACACACACACACACACACACACACACACACCAGGCTATAGAAAATATCCATCTAATCCTCAGTGGTAATTGAGTGGAACATAATTGTGTTGAGGCTGCTGCGTGGGGAAGCAGTGGCTCCTTGAGCCATGAGAGGTTTTCATTATCTGCGTGTGTTTAAATATATGCTGGACTGAGAGGTTAGAAGAAAAGTGTATGAGTTGCCTTTGAAAAGCTTTGGTTTTAGATTTTGTATGAAATTCCCTTTTTTAAATTTACATCATAAAAATTAGATAAACTTTAACGGTCTCCAAGGGGAAACTGAATCTTTGTGGTAAAAGGAACTGAATAAAACATATATAAAAAGGCCCTGACAACCCTTTTTTCTCTAATAGCTTGTATCTCTAAGCAACCTGAGGCCTTTGAACTCAACATTTCTGACAAATTTGATCAGTTTTGAATATTTCTCATGAGACTTTCTGTGTTTTGTTCTCTTCTTCTCACTGGTTTATAGTGGGAGGGACCTGTTACATGTTTATACGTCTCCTCCGAGGATGTAGCCACACTTGAATCAAAATGTGGCGTCCGACGTGGAGCTGTTTGCTCGTATTGCCAGACCACCGTCATTCAACTGACAAGTCGACGCCCGAAAACACCGGTTGATACAGACAAGAATTCAGTGCTACAGAGAAATACATGAAGCCAGAATATGAATCTTTTGAAACAATAATTAGAATAAAAAGACCTGTGGTGCATGGTGGCTAATATCGTATAAACTCCCAGCAGCATTTTAAATCAATCAATTAAACAATCATTATTTGAAAGGCACTTTTCACACAAACTATGTAACACATTACAGAATCAAGGAATTAAAACAATACAAAAAACAATACCCCACAACCAGCCATGCACAAGCAAAACAATATTAACAGGAACTGAGGAAACAGGAACTACTTTAATCGCTCATTTGGCTATGTTGACATACATTGGAATATAATTTACAGCTGTACGATACGATGCAGCCTCCTGATGTTCAGTTTACACTTCATCCAGCTCGTCAAACCCGTTCTACCCAAAACAAGACCCAACAGGTCAGGATCCCGTTTGCATCAAGCTGAAGCTGCAGCACCAGTGAACGACCGTTACTCTAAATGCAAACGAGAAGCTCCCTGCTTATCTGCTTCTGCCGAAATGTGCCTATTCAAACATTTCAGGGGAACGTGCAATAATCCATTCATTTTAACTGTGGGTTGAGGTGAACCAGGACCCAAGTTCCCAAATCAGTGATTGGGTTTTAATTAGCTCTTTGGCCGCACTGGTCTCTGCTGCCTATTCACACCCACACACAGAGCCATTCATCAGCTGTCTATAAGGTGTCTCCTGTTTCTCTGTGGCTCTTCAAGTCAATACCTTGCTGCTGATACAGCGGAAAGAAACACTGTGTCCCTCCACTGCTTTAAAAATACTGGTTACACTGAAGTTCACCCCAGTTTAATACAGTTCATAGTTTACGTTTCAGTTTTCACTTTTGGTTTTGGACCAAAACAAGACATTTGAAGTCACCAGCGTCACTTTACAGCACGATGATGATGATGATGATGATGATGATGATGATGATGATGATGGGTGTTTTTTCACATTTTTCTAATATTTTGCCAAATATATGATCATTAGAGAAAAGTATGCAGATAATTGAAATTGAATTTAAACTGAAGGTTTATCGTCATAGTGACTGTAAATAGAGAAACGTATTTCTCACACAGGAAGTCAACATTATGTCAACTAGACTAAAATCTTTGACTGCACTGAAAAAGGAAATTGTTCTTGAACTTAAAAACATACCTCAACACCTAATTCAAAAAAAGCTATAAATTGTGTTAATATTACTTCTTTACTTAAATGTATTAAATCATTTATTTGTGTGCTACCGATTTATGTTAAAAAACGTGTCCAGGTGCTTTAGTATACATAGCCTATATATTTGAGATAAGCTCAGAGTCCTGTACAGTCACAGTCTCCTCTATGTACATTACCCACCAGGTGTCAGCAGCCCACTTACCTTGTGGCTCTACTCATCCTGTGTCATGTAAAAGCAGACAAAGGGTATAATGTGTTTTTTCGCACCAATAATTTAATGAAATAAGAATGTTTTCCATCCAATGTTCCATCGATTCCTTCACTACAGCTGCAGCTGAACTCCTTTCTATCATCCTCCTTCCTCAGCAACTCACCTCCTCAGATAAATGAACTGCACCGAATGGACAAAACGTTTTTCTGAGAGGAATTCCTGACACTTTGGAAATAAATCCGAACTGAAACCTGCTTTGAGCGATGCCCTATTTTCTCCTTTCCCCTCCTTTTCAGAGGCGGAGAGGCGGAGGGAGTTGAGGGAGGCGGTGCTCTGTCCTCCACTCATCCTCCGTCAACTCCCTCTGTTCACTATCATGCAGCTTTTGAAGGGAGGAGGACGTGGAGGACGAATGAAGGAGCCGCTCACGAATGACTTTACATGACACATGAGGGGTGAAAGGACGATGTGAAGAGCGGGGATCCTCTGGACACATCTGGATTCCGTGCGCTTCTGGAGATTTCCCCTCGTTGGATTTGATTGGATTATTTCTCTTTAGTGTTAGATTCCTGTGAGAGCGGCTCTCGTGTAGATAAACCAGAGGAGACACGCTTTTATTAGCCCTGTTTCTTTATTTCTAACAAAGAAAACATGTGAATCCTCGTCCCCCTCCGCGAGGCAGACGAGCCCCGACCTCTGAAACAGCTGGATCCTGTGGATTTACCTTTTTCTTTGACCTCCTCCTCCTCCAAGAAAAAAACCCCTCGGAAGGAGCCTTCAGCCGAAATGAGCGTCGGTTTAATCGAATCAGCTTCGTGAGCGGAGTCTAAACACACGCACATTTGTCACCGGGAGCGCACATTGTGGCGTTTCCCCCCCTTTTTTCTTTATCTCAAAATAAACGGGGCCAGTGGAAAATATGGAAAGCGAGGTTTTCACCCCTTTGCTGGAGCAGTTCATGCTCACGCCTCTGGTCTGCTGGGTAAGATCCTCATTGACCCATTCAAACACACTGATCCCACTAATTAACCCCCCCCCCCCCCCCCACCCCCGTGTGTGTGGTTATTGATGATCCTAACACCTTTCTTTTCTCTTCCCTCACTCCCCAGGTGAAGACAGTGGGCCAGCCCTCAATGACCGATGGCACCAAATTATCGGAATATGTTGAATTAGTGGACGGGATTTACCTGAACGAGATCATGCTGGAGATGTGAGTAAACCCACCCATCTGTCAGACCCCCCCCCCCCTCCCCCCTGCAGTGGTCACCGCACTGTAACAGGATTGGCTTCTGCAGACGAGGGCATGCATGCCTTGGGTCCTCAAACGCACCACGTTCAGTTGACTGTTTATATAGGCGTGATCACCATTATACTGCAGACACTTCCTGTAGTTTGACGTATAGATGAATGCATGTGCAGCATATGCGGTTTGATTGCATGCAGGGCCTGTGTAAGATGTGGAGGAGGGTTGAGATGCTAACTCACCCCGGGGCCCTTTTTCTGTGGGGTCATCATCTCTTCGAGGACTCCAGCCTCAGTCCAGCTCCTGATTGAATTGGATTGAAGTGAATGTAGGCTATGCACAAAGGGACCTTGTATTAAGGCCAATAAAGGGTCAGACTGTCAGAAAGCTTGCAGACTGCTATTGTTAGGATCTGTGCACACTGTCTGCGAGCATGCACAGTGGAAGGAGGAGGAGGCAGCTCCACAGCTTCCCATTGCTGCGTTTTTATATTTCCTCACCTTCCAGTGTCATCTGCAGCCGACTGGGAGACGCACCCCGCCCCTGGACGCTACCTGCTGTGCTGTAGATTAAACTGGAAATAGAAGCCTTAAGCAGGGACGCAGCCCACGTAGCAATGCATCAGCTCACACACACACAGACACACACTTTGTTTCATTTCATTCACTGAAAGGGGAAGTAGGCGCACTGCAGGTCTCCTGACGGTGACACATGGTGTTTGTCGGACAAGCTCGAGGCATCAGGTGTCAAATCTGTGACTTTCCAGTTATGAAACATCACAGAAAAAACTATTTTTCCTTTTTCTTTGTCTGGCTCCAGACTGCCGCTGCTGTCGCTTCCCTCTGGCCAAAGAGTTTTTCCGTATTTCCCACTAATGCTTCTCTCAGCATTCAGCCCTCCTGCTAAGTGAGGAGCGTTTCACCATGCTTGCTTCCAGTGGAATGGATTTTCACTCCTTTAAGAGATTTTACTGGGTCCCACTTTAATGGGACAACGTCTTGCTTCAGAATCTCCCACCTGAAGGTTAGTTTGGCAGATTGCACAAGTCTCTCTTTGCATTTTCTACCTGTGCAGAATTTACTTAAGCTTGTAACGTGAACTGTTTTGAAAAGGATTAAGCTGGATCTGTGTTGCATGAGGAGCTGATTAACCCGACGGGCTATTTCCTGTCTCTGGTGTTGGTGTCCTCTTCCTCCTCCTCCTCTGCCTTCTTCCTCTGTCCTCCACCTCCTGCTGCTCGGCCGTATCTCTCTCACAGGATGATGCCTGCCTCCAGATTTCAACCATACCTCTTCCCCCCTCTCTGTCTTGTTTTTCATCCTCCCACTCATTCGAACTGCTTGCAGACTCCCAGAGGACTCCCTCCAAACAGAGAGCGGTGTTTAGGGAGGCCACTGCAGGTTTAGTTGAACAAGCAAGGGCGTCTTTCTCTCTTCCACAGGCAGCCTCTTCAAACCAGTGAAGAAGTCAGCAGTATTTTTAGAGTATTTTCCACTGTGTGGCGGAAACCAAGCGGAAGGATACGAGAGGGACGGGTTGGATGAGCGAGAACGAGGCAGCAAATGATTTACCGAAATGGTTAAGAACCTTCAATGTAAGAGGGAGTGAAAAAGGGTGGTGTGCAGTTGCGGAGCCACATGGCAGCTCCTCAGCTCTGTGTATTAAGACTAAGATGTGTGATGAGACACTCAGTAGGATTTCTGTCTGTAAATAGATGGAATGAGCTGGACGGGAGTTTTCTGGGGTCGGTCGAGTGCTCCTGCAGAGGACAGGGGACACTGAGCTGAAACGAACTGTGTCTGGCTTAGTAATCGCCTGACAGGATGTCGGGGGCTTGCCTGTCACAGCCAGCTCTGTGTGTTTATATTTGTGTGTGCACTTTTCTGCAGGGCTTCTGTGCCCCCCCCCCCCCCCCCTGTGCATTTGGTTTTGGACAGAGGCAGCTGTTGGTAGTTGTCTTGCCCGGCCACCCTCCCACACAGAGGGGCTACAGTGTGGGTCAGATGTTATGTTGGTGAGACTGCTCTTTGTTTGCCTGCTTCCCTTTACCAGCTCTGTGTGTTCACCTCCAGCAGCTCGGCTCAGTTAAACAAAACAGACCGTGTCATTAGCCAAAGTGTATGTTAGAGCTCATGCATCGGAACCTCGCAGGAGGCTTCAAAATGGAGACATCCACGGAAAACACAGTCCTGCCCATGTTATATAGAAAGTTTAAAACAACCACAGTTGACCAAAGTGCTGAACAGGCTCAAAATACCCAAAGAATAAATAGAAAATACAAAAAGCAGTAGACGTTGAACATCATAAATTATTGAGATTTTAGATATTGCACCGTAGCAGATGAAATCAGGGTCTTTTAACTCGACTCAAATTTAAAGCCAGCGAGAAGAATTGAGTCTTGAGAAATGATTTAGAAGTTTCTCGGGTCTGAGCGGTTCGGCTATGAAGCGATAAGATGTTCCAGAGATTAGGAGCAGCCACTGCAAAGGCCCAGTCGCCTCAACTGGTCAGAATTCAGTGTTAAAAGGCAGAAATAAAGGCGGTTTGTTCACATTTTAAGCTGAGTGTTTACTGGAAGAATAAAATGGCTGTGAAGTCATTCCTCCCTCCTGCACTCGAACACTGTTACTCATTAAAAGAAGCTTAGAAACCAGGTGAGTTTTCCACCTTCTTTCAAGAGCTGTAGGTAATAATCCCTGGAGTTTGTATTCACTTTCCTTCTTGGGCTCCCAAATCAAAGTTTTTGTATTGCCCATATTCACAAATTGCAATCTGTACAAGGTGGAACAAGGGAGGGGACCCACCCCCCAGGACAGACAGAAGTGCAATAGATGGTGCTGAGAAGTGTCTGGCTGTGTCTCGGCCTCCTGCCAGAAGCTGTTGTTTACAATCTGAAAACACTCGATTTCAGCACCATTAACACCGCCTGTGAGAAAGAAACCTTAAGTGCTGCCAAGAAACTCGCTGGCTTTCCAGAGTGGATGATAAAACTCAAAAAAAAAAAAAAGAAAGGAAAGTCACACGTAATGATTTTACTTGAAAATATTTTTGCACTCAGGCTGGAGAAACATGAGCTTTCCACATTTTTTTACTGTTGATGGCAGCTGTCGTGTTGCAAACTGCAGCGTTACAGAGCGAATGGCTCTGTGTGACACTAAGACACAGACATGGCAGACAGGCTGGCAGCAGTTGTCGTCAGGGCAGCACGGGAGGGGGAGAAAAAAAGAGAGACCCCAGGATTATCTAACGGTTTGCTGACACCCAGATGGCACCACTGCCTCCTCCTCCTCCTCCTCCTCCTCTTCCTCTTGTGACTGACATTACCCAGCCAATTACATTTCCTCCTCGCTGCTGTCAAACCAATTACTCTTTTCCCGCTCTGCAAGTGGGGGCCAGTTACAGTTTGGTCAGAATGACAAGTGTCCTGTTGAATTCTTTGCTTTGCCGGCAAAACTGTCGACTGTTGGGTCAGTTTGTGACCACGAGTTATATAAGTGAGGAGGTTCATGTGTCCGCTGTGATTTTTCTTGCATGGTCGAGTAATCCATGTTCAATCCTGAGAATGAGTCCCGAATGGATTTTCTGCGCATGTGACTGGATAAAACATGTGTGGTTTTACACGCAGAGAATGCAGCCATGCCTGTTGTGAAGGGGAACGTCTCTGTCCAGGCAGATCGTTACATATCTGTAAATCTGTCTGAATGGTTTCACACTCAGAGGATGAATATGAGTAGAAATGAGGCGAAGCCAAATGTCAGATTCCAGCACATTTCCAATCTGCATATTTCTTCTGCAGACGATGTTGCCTGCCAGTGGCTGTCTGTCTTGAAGAGGTGAACCAATGAGTCAGAGAATATGCAGCTACACTGACTTCTCAAGGCCACATCACCGTGCATCCACTCCGTGAGGTGGTTTAAACAGGATGCAGTCGTCAGCGCGCCTTGTCATCACTTCCTGACTTGACAGAATTGGCTTTTCCGCACAAACGCGCTCACAAATTGGCCGATGGGCTTTGTAGAAGAATTTTCATTTTGACAAACGAATGCATTGTACACACACTATGGTTTGTTGTTTTCCATCCGATGCCTCCTTTTATTCTCTGGGAATCGTTGTTTCAAACATATGGAGGCTACATACGAAAAACCATCTGTCAATGTTTATTACTACAGAAAGAATCCAGATACGGCCACAGACACAGATGTTTGAGTCAGATCTCTTCTTTTTATTTATTACAATCTTTCATTGATTCTCTTCTACTTTGAATAAGACCTGCAGGGCTCTGAGGAGCGAAGGGGATGAAAGTAGTGGAGGTGGGTTGACGCATGAATCATTTTTTGAAAACTCAATACAAACAACAATGTTTATGGAGCTCTTCTTTAGAAATAATCAAGCAAACGTCACGATTGAAATTGAATTGATAAATATCTTTAATATGCCTCTTAGATGCATTTACGATGATGGTATCGGAACATCTCTTTTTTGCTGTATCTCCTTCCTCGTCGTTCCTCTTCTCTCGCCTGTTTTTTCTCCACCTTTCACTTCCTTATGCTTTTTGACGATCTCTCTCCCGTTCCTTCTCCTGCTGTTTCCCTTTTCTTCTTCATCTCTGCTGTTCCATGCCTCACCTCTCCTCCCCTCCCTCCTCTTGCTCCCCTCTCCTTGTTTTCTTTGAGCACCACGCTGAAACCTTTTGTTGGATGTTCCGAGGGCCAGTTACCGCAGATTCCAGGGATTCCAGCTGGACTGTAGAGAGGAAGCAGGCCGCACTGCTGCTGAGGGAGTCGGCCTGTTCAGTTCCTCCCCTCCGCTGCTGCTGCTGTTTGGACTGTGGGGTCCACAACATTAATCTGCCATCTCTTATAATCATCTTTGTGTCGTGGTGTCCTCGCTCTATCTGTCGGGCGGGAGGATTGTGTATCAGGGTCGGACAGGAAACGGCAGCTGTGACCTTGAGAGGACAAAACTTTAACAAGGCTGTGATGATGTGAAGCACTCTGACCTTCAGAACCGAGGATGTGACGCCCACAGGGACCATTTTAGGACTTTAGATGCAGCTTTCCATGAGGTTTTCAGCTGCGGTAAATCAAAATCAAAGTAATCTAAGCTGCATTGGTAACTTAGGATACTTTAAATCAGTAGTTCTTGTTCATTTAACTTAAAGGGTACCAGGCCTTTATTTGAGACTGAGATGTTATCGGAGACAGGTGGTTATTTGCAGTTTCCCCTTCTGTATATCTGATTATAATTGATCCGCCTGTGTGTTAATTTGCTGTTGATGCAGTTTGCACTTAATGCAAACTCAACACTTCCTCCATCTGCTTCATGTTACAGGCCCTTCAGTGGCTCGGGGGGGTTGTAATCCCTTCTGCTCCCTGGAAGAAATGCATCTGCAGGAAGTGTTGAGTTCTCATTAACAGCAGCGTAACATTGAGAATATACTATCGAGTGGATTTAATCTGTGACGAAGTTCAATATATGTGTTAATAAGATGAACTGGGAGCGGCAGAGAAGTGGCACCGCGCTACATTTACCTCATGAGCCATTATAATACTGAGTGCTTTCAGTACAAAGTGCTGCATGTGATCAACCTGACACGAGTGGGTCCAGCTGCTGTCCCTATAGAGACGGTGGGAAGGTAAAGGAATGGGAAGAGGCCCCGAGGAAACAGAAGGACAAAGACGGGGGAGAAACGAGTCCATGTAAAAGTCGACACACGGAAACAGGGTGATGAGGCTCCACATACAAGTGGTCAGATCCCCGCTGTTTACATTCTACAGTTCCCAGAGGAAAAGTGTGGGGGGGGAATAGGATGTATTCATCATGAGGTAAAACTAAATATTGACATACCTGCAATACCGAACAGTTATTTTTAAATGACAGAAAGGCAGTGGGTGTAAAATGAGAGTAGCTGCTGGTCCTCTTTGATATCTACGGATATTTGGCGATGAAGTATCCTGTAAATTTCAACATAAAATCATCCCTCCATCCATCATCTATACCACTTGTGTTGTGTTGTGAGTGGAGGACTTGCTCGTGTTGGTGTCGCCGTGTTCTAATTTGTGGATGTTACTGAACCACCCACAGAATTATCCTGAACCGAACTGTTAACCTTGGCACGGCTTCTAATAAGAGCTCATCCTCCTGAGATTCCTCTGACTGTAGCTGTCTGGCACGAGTGTGTGTGCCACATATGGAGGCACCAACACACACACTCCCCTGCTGTGTTTGGACAGGACAGCTCATAAGCTCTATCCCAAGCACGTGGCCAAATGTAGCATGAATTCTCTCTTTGTGTGTGTGCATTTAGCCTGCTTTCTGAGTGAGTGTGTGTGTATGTGCCTGGCTGCCCATGCTGACTGTAATGTAGCCTGTCATATATAGGTTAGCACTACTCCCTAACCTACCCAGCCCATCAGAGTCGGGAGATGGGAGGAGAAAGCCCGCGGGCCCGAGGCTCCACACAAGGCTGCGGTGCCCATCGACAGCATCGGCTTATTGACTCGCCGTCTGGTCGACTCGCTGACTAGTCGTCTGCCTTGCTGGCTGTTTAGCTGGCTCTCAGCCTGTCTAGCCTTAATCTGTTTGTCTATCTCAGGTCGACTTTATCAGCAGGAACAGGGAATAAGTGGGAGTTTTGACTCCTGTTAGCGTTCTAATCCGCCTGCTCCTCCACAGGGGGCGGATGAGCACGTGCTCATGCTTGTATGTGTGGAATGAGAGTCGGGGCCAAAGAGGCGACGGGTGAAATTCATAGCGTCGCCCCGATGTTGTTGTCGTGTCGGCCATGTTCTCGGCCGACTGACACCGATTGTGATGGAATGTGTGAATGTTTATATTTTTGTCTTTGCCGTTTTTCTCTCTTTCTGCCGCGTTTTTCTCTCACACACATGCAGATCGTTCACCGCGTCGCCCTCCTCGCCCTGACAGGATTACAGCCTCCTCTGTGCTTTCTAATTAATGGGTTAAATAGACCCCCTACAATGGACCTCCAAAAGGGGCAGAGTGTGTGGAGGGGAGGGGTGGATGGGAAGGTCACATGACTCCTAATTTAGACCCCTATTAAAAAGAACCCTGTGTCCCTCTGATTAGCATGAGTGTGTGTGTGTGGTGTGTGTGTATGTCATGGCCTGAGGATGATGCAAAGCCTAATTAACACATCTATACTGCAGCCAATTGACTCAAGACCAGGTTTTTCATTTGAAACCAAAAATTCTGTGAGTTCTCTTTATTCTACTACTGCGCTTATAACTAAATATAGGAGTGAGCTACTGAAGCAATATTCCAGAAAAACACTGCTTCCTGTGAAACGGATGTACGTTTTATCAGTCTTAGTAGAAACAGGGCAGCAGCAGCAGCAGCAGCAGCAGCAGCAGCATGGCTAATTGACCAGAAAGCTGCTATTCAACCAGAAGTCCCCTGTGTCTGCAGGCATCCACCAAGCCGAACGTCCTTTAACAAGATGAGGAATCCTTCACCTTTGACCTCCGCTCTCAGACGGAGCCAGACAGATGAATATGCTTAAAAGAAAACCGCGATCATACACTGCCTTTGCTGTATATCAGGATTGTTTGAGCTGTACACAGATGCAGACTTGGTCGTGCCTTTCCGTGGTGCAAGAGCACAGATGCAGACATGCGCACACACATGCATGACTACACATGTGCTACACTGCACATGCATGCTTGCATACATTCACAAGCAGCCAGGACTCTCCTCCCCCCTACTTGCAGCACCATGACCCTTCTATATAGGTCATGGGATGCACATGCTTTGAAGTCTGAAGTGTGTGTGTGATTGAAAAAGAGAGTTGCTCTCAAATAGTGTTGCTGTTGGGCTCTGGAAGTACATGAGAAGTGTTGTTTTTCTGGAAAACCCCAAATCAAATGTCTCATGAATAAATTACCAGTATAGTAATTTGGGACCGGTGGGATTTCACTGTTTCCCTTCCCATTTCTGTTCGGTAGATGAAAGATGACACTCTCACAACATGCTGCCTCCTGTGTGCTAGAAAACAAAGGATATTTTGAATTATCATAACTAATACATGTTCATATGCCTGTTGAATCCACAGACTGTTTATTTAAGATGCAACTGTGACACTTATCTTAATATCTGATTGTATTATCAGCATGTTAAGAATTGCACTGCTTTTTATTTTACTGCAAATTTATCTTTGTGCATTTGGATGTAAAGATGTTACAACTGTTTACATTGGAGCGTGTCACCTGTAACTAGGATTCAAAATTTCTTAGTGGTTATTATTAATTCATTTGCCTCAACCCACTCAGAGAGCCAGGCCTTCATAGTGTTTCTTCAGCTGTGACAGCTGGTCTGCTGTCATCAAAAATTCTGTTATCGTTTCAAATAGATGATGGAATTTACAGCTGAACGTTTCCCAACAGAAATCGTATTGTAATCATTTCGATAGATTGTGTTACGACTGAGGATTTTAGAGGGAAAGGTACATTTTGCATTACATTGTCATTTATATAATGATACATGAAGGATTTACACCGAGTGGGCGATTTGTTTAGTTTTTACGAGGGGGAATAGTCCTTTAACCTTTTCAAAATAAACTGCTGATCCCAGGATTTAGTTAACAGCAGGACCTACACTCACCTGCTCACACAAATTCTCCTCATGCACACGGAGCACTTTCTCTCTCTCTCTGGGATTGGGGGGGGGGGGGGGGATTATATATAAATGTTCAGCTCCTGCTGTTTGGATATTTTACTTATGTATCATATTTTGATTTTGATCGTATTTGGATAAAACATTTATAATGGGATTTACTTGTGGTGTTGCTGAGGCACATTAATCCTCACTGGTGTGTTGCCTGGTCACTTCATCACTGAACCTGGGTTAGAGATAAGAGCCTTCTTCTTTCTTTGCATCCTTACGTTTGGACTTACTGAGTTCCTCCACCTCGCTGTCTCACACGGTTGTTTGATAAGTTTGTAAAGTGTCTGCTACTCGGTGAAACCGCATCAACCACCTCTGTTGTGTAAAGTGGGCAGTATAGGAATTTCCCTTGGGGCATCAGTAAACATCACATTAAGGCCACAGGTCTCATATAGTGTCGGTCTGTTTAACCTTTCTCTCGTAAATATGCAGGACTATCACTTTGAACATGCTCCTAGTTCAGCTACACCGTCTGTAAATGTAGTTTCTTTTTTTGTGAAATAAGGTTTGATATTCTGACGGTGATTTCAATATATATGCAAATTTGGTTTGTTGTCGGTGGCAGCGTTTGGGGAGGTGGTGCTGTGTTAGCGTGAGGAATGCGTGAGGCTCAATAAAACATGTTGACACCCGTGATAACATCAGCTGTCATGCATGCTCCTTTTTTAAAAGTCCCTCGGGCAACACACATCAACACACAGCATCTGTATTGTACGAGAACTAAGACGATGCCTCTTGTGTTTGATCGAGACAAACGAGAAGACGTGGAGTTCATGAGAGAATCGTTGACCTAATTTCTGAGTTCAGATGTTAACTCCATCATGAAAAACCCCACTCAGTAGAAGAACAGTCTGCAGAAGGTGTCATGCAAAAACTAAAATCTATGATCTAATTGTTCAATACAAATATAAACGCTCCACAAAAATGTTGACTTGGATTAAATCGTTACTTAATTTGAAGATCACACGAGCCACCAGATGAAAAGAGCAGCTTCTCTATTTGTCTGTGGTGTCTTTAACACGCTTATGACACATAAACAAAGAGCCCATTGTCACTGTGCTGCTAATGATTTCAGTCAAACACACGCCCAGTCCCGTCGCACACTGGCAAAGCAGCGTTAGACTGAGAAACACACTGAAGATGTTTTCAGATGTGAGATGAAAATATCTGGAAAGTAGGTCCGAACATTTTCTGGAGGTGCAGCAGGAGATTGTCTGGGTCAGAAAATATCTGGAACATTCAGATGAGTTTAAGATGCAGGAGGCGACACGATGCCGGTGTCGACCCTAATCATCTAAAGCTCTCAAATCTTGTTGTCTTTCCAAGTCGACATCTTTTGTTGGCGTCTTCTAGAGATATTTATCTTCTTTTTCTTTCAGTTTTCTATCACCTGAATTTTCCGCACATGTTCCTGCTGTATTCTCACATGGGCTCCACTCTGACATTTTACCAGGGGGCAGCCAGGAAAAGTTCTGGAAAATGTCCAGAGCAACTGACTCAGACATTTGCGTTCTCACATACAACCCCTCTGGAAAGATTTCAGGAAACTATCTGTGCATGTCTGAAAGCAGCCTTAGAAACATTAGCTTTAAAAAATTACCTTACCTTTGCTATAAACTGTTTATGTCATGTGTTTTTCCACAGAAATCCGAAGGCCACGGTGCAGAGGACCAACAAGAAAGTGAACAATGACCCCACACTGCGCATCCAGAACCTCTCCATTCTCATCAGGCAGATTAAAGCCTACTATCAGGTAAGACGTCACGTCTCACATCTCGATGAACAACTTGTGAAGCTCTAAATTCAGACTCTACACTTATGTCTGACCCGAGCTGGTCCACATTCAAACATCTTATGTTACAGTGAAGAAACACATGGCTTTCACTCACACACACAGAAATGTGTCCACAAGCATGTACCACTTAAAGACTTGGCAGTAGATACAGAGATGTATTTGCAGATATGTGTGTGTGTGTGTGTGTGTGTGTGTTGCGGTATCATGACCCTGATCCAGATGTTGGAGATGGACCAGTGAATGTGCAGAGGAACCAGGAATGTGAAACACTGATGTGGTTCTGCTGATAAGTTTTTATCTCTAACAAACATCTCGTGCTCCGTTTCCCTCCTGGATGATGATCTTGATCCTTGTCTCAGCCTCATCGTGGATTCAGTTTGTCTCAGTTTTACTCGACAGACGACGGAAACTACAGAAAGCAAATCACATCATTTGACTCTGTAGCTTTCATCAGAGACGTGAAGGAGGATGGATGTGCGTTTCTGGAGAACGCTTCAGACATCAGTGTTCTAAATGTTAATTGACATGAAGGAAAACGCAGGTTTTGGATTTAGGGCCCAGTCACACAAATGTGAAGCGAATATCGTGGGTCAAAGTTCACCAAAGATGAAATCCATGCGAAGCCACGCTTGCGGTTTGCTGCCACACTTTGTCCTCGTCCTTCGTCAGCGTCTGTTACTGTCGCTGTGGTGCAGCTGTTCCGCTCATTGTGAAACCCGTGAGCTCAGCCAATTAAAGCGACACAGAGAGAATATGATTCTGTACGTTTGCTGCAACAGGGTCTCATCTGTGTCTCTGATTACGAGGAATCGAGCGTGACCCGGCACGCCGTTGCGACAGTGCAGGAATGTTATCGTGTCAAAGCAGCCACATAGACACAGCCGCAGATTTCCCACACTTTAGACTGAGGACTGTGCCCCATACCCTCAGGGCCTGTTAATTATCATGTAGCATTGACACGAAGAAATATCAACTGGTATAATAATGAACTGTAAGATGGCTTTTGAGCTTGTAGCCAGATTCTCTGCAGCTTGATAGTGTTAAAATAACCCTGGATGGTTCTTGACGTTTTTCTTTTTAAGTATTTTGATCATTTTTTATAAATCTTGCTGTCAGGCGAGGACTGTCGGTGATTGGTTCGTTGCCGTGTGAGATCTGGTTTTTCCTTTTGGTTCTAAAAAATCCTGTTAATCACTCCCGGGTCATCTTATTTAAACAATCAGCCTATTGTGAGGACTTTGACGTTATAAGCCCTCAAAAGCTCCACTAGGCCGACGCAAACAGCCGGCTGAATTATCTCTCTGTGGAGTCGCCGGGTGGGTCAGTGACTCCACTCGGGTTAAGTCGTGACCAGCAGAGTTGGTGGATGATGAGATGACGGGAGGGGTTAAGGACATTACCGGGGGCTTCGCTGTGACACTATTAGCTGCCAAGGGACAGACCCTGTGTCTTCACTGTCCTGGATCCAGCATGTTGTTTTACCTTTTAACCAAATTTTCATGGAGAGAACTTGAAATGGGCTTTTATGCCGATGAATGTGTGTGCACTTAATCCCGTTCTAAAGTTTATAATTTTGGTCAGTGGACAATGCCCTGAAAGTATCTGTGGCCAAAGTGTCCAATGCAACCAGATAGTTTTCCCCTCTGTTTGATAGATGTGTTATGAGGAGGACAATTAAAGGTTGTGTCCATGCTACTGGATGATCCGGGTGGTTAAGCTTCGCGAGTCAACAATCTCTTGTTCGTCGACAGTCTTTCTCTAAACTTCTGTTTGTCCCTGCTTCGCTCTATTTGACCTCGTGGTCACACCATTGTTCAGGCCCATATGTCTGCTCTGCCTCACAGAGACCACCTACAGGTTAGAATCTCTGCGTTCCTTTGCTCGGCTTTGTCTGCCCCCTCCATGGTCTTTTATGGCCTCTGCTCATCTCTGAGTCTGTTAAAGTGCATATTTTATTGTGTGTGACAAAAACCCCTGTCTTGTCATGTGGTTCTTGATCACACAGGGTTATCAGTTTGTGAGAATTTGAGGTTTGGATGAGTAGAGTTTAAAAACAGTTTACAAATTTGATGTAGATCAACTATGTTTTATACCTCCTCACAATGTAATATTATAAATTGGACTTTAGTTATATTGCCGTTGATGATGCCAGGTTCTCTCCCACTATGTCAAAGAAAGTGATCAAATAAACTCCTGGATCTGACCCTTTGTCCAGATCTCAATTTGCTTCTTTCCTGGCCTACGTTCCATTGTTCCACCCGAGTTTCGTGGAAACATGTTAAGTAGTTTTCCCGCGAAATCCTGATGACAAACAATAAACCAACAGACGTGAGCGAAAACGTAACCTGCTTGGAGGAGGTAGTAAAAACCACTTAAAGTGTTAAGAGGCTGGATCGTTTGAATCTAATCAGAGTGAAGACTCGGACTCAGATTAGAAATGTTCAGAAGTAGGCTAAGACACAGAATCCCAGAACAGAGGCGAGTTTTACTCGGGAAAGAGACGGATTAATCCATCATTTGATCATCAGTCTACCAGGGACGGAGAAAACCATGAGATCCACGAAGCAGGGCTGCATTAATTCTGTTCTGTCATGCGTACATACAGCTTCATCAATGTCTACATACGGTCCCCTCTGTAAGTCTAACGGCTTTGATATATGCTTCTGTCGTGATCTCTTTCTTTCCTGTCGTTGCTTTATCACTCACCGGTTTTACGTTTCCAGAGCCATATGGAAGAAGACATTCGGGTCTTAGGCTAATGGATTTAGCAGGTTTTCAATTTACTGCACCGCTCAGCACTTTGGAAGAGGAGTCCGAGCGAGTGGAGGGCTCGTATGGTTGGTTGGTTGCTTCAAGTGATTTGATAACATGCTCTCAGTTAAGACTCTTTTGATTTAATCACCCTGGTAATCTTATATCAGAATGGGTTGGAAATCACAGATTGCATGTCCACAGAGAGAAATGTTGAGAAAGCATCATAGTAATGCATCGATATGAGCTAAGTATGTTACAGTAATGCTCTTTAAACATCCCTGCACTGCCCATAGAAGCGTTGAGTCGTCTATTAAATCCCCATATTTCATTTAGATTGTCTGGGGAGGAGAAAAGAGGGAGGGGAGGGGGGGGGCACCTAATTGAATTGTAGCGTCTGATGTCGAGAGAAAACCAATTCATTAACCTTTTGTGAACCATCTGAGTCCGACACTTCAGGACCTTTCCTCAGACTCCCTCTCCTCCCCCCGTCCTGTACAGTGAATACTTTTCCACTCACCCCCGTCCCCGTCCCTTCGCTGTGTGTGTGTGTGTGTGTGTGTGTGTGTGTGTGTGTGTGTGTGTGTGTGTGTGTGTGTGTGTGTGTGTGTGTGTGTGTGTGTGTGTGTGTGTGTGTGTGTGTGTGTGTGTGTGTGTGTGTGTGTGTGTGTGTGTGTGTGTGTGTGTGAGAAGTAGATTGCGTAGGAGTCGGTAGATGTCTAGACAGACTGATTTCTGGATATGGTGTACAGATCAAGGCCGAGCAGCTGTTAACGTGTGTGTGTGAATCCATTTGAACATACTGGGACATTTTACCAGTTACAAATACGCACACATGATAATGGTTCCATATTTTGAATAATGTAATTATCACCTTCCGGCCTCCAGAGTGAGATATTAACTCCTCCGGTTCCTCTGCCGTCTCTTTCAGCGTTCGGGGGGAGTTGTAGTTTCTCCAGTGGTCAGTCCAAATATAAGCTGGGGCCTCTTTTTAATTTAGTGGCATTGGTTTGGCATTCTTAAGGGGGGTGTAATAAAAAGCCTCAGCCAGCTGAAGTAAACTTCTTTGTGCTTTTACTGGCTTTTCTCAAAGCTTCCTAAGTGAATCCCCTTATCCTGGTTTATGAAAATCAGACTCGGAGAACATCCGTTGCCAGACGATGTCAAAACGTCACTTTCAAACTGATGGGAAAGAAGAAAATGGCTAATTTAGTGAGAGAGTCTCTTAAAAAATTCTGTAGGCTCCTTCACTGTCAGCTGGCTGGTTGGTGAGCAAGTACAGTGCAGTTATTTTGCTCTGCTGCCTTCTTTCAGTGGAAGCTTTCCATGTTACTCTTTGGAATAAGAGCGGTTCTGTCCTCTCCGAGCCACTGCTTGGGTTTGGGGTGTGGCGTGAAGGCTGGGAGCTCTGTTTTGAGGGTTTAAAGGGTGACAGAGGCCACCATTCATGCCGGACCTGGCCCCAAGGATCTGCGACGTTCGCAGGCGAAGCTCTGAGATTGGGTCACGTAGGATATGATATCAGGCCTTTTATGATTATTATGATTTGTAGACTGTTATCACAGAGCAGCATGGGAATATTGTGATGCCTCTTCTCATTAAATACTATGAATTATCAAGTGTTGATATAAATATATAAAAGTGCTTCATTGGAAATCCCCTCTGACTCTTCTTCTCCCTGTCCGCAGCGTCAGTCGTGAACAAATCAGTTTAGTAGGGCATGTGTTTGGAGCTGCAGGCTAATCTGTGTTGTCATGCAGACTCGCATGCTAGTTAGTCTGAATGCACTGTTGATGACGCTCAGCTAGCTAACTAGCTTACCCCATAGGCAGCCCATTTTGCTCTGGTATAAAAACCATCTCTGTGTTAGCTTTGGATCATTTTTAATTAGAGAAAAATAATCATGAAAATTAGATAAATGGCCTCAAAAAATCATCTTGTTTCTGCCAAACCTACAAACAAGTTTATGGATTCCTGTCATTTACACAATTCCTCCTGAACACAGTCGTTTTTCTGATCTTAAGCTGGAAGGGACGTCTTCTCCTTAATGTCATCGTGGTGTCATTTGCTGCTGTTGGCCTTCAAATGATCCGCCCGCTGTGAACAAGCACTCACTCATCCTGAGACACACGCGTTCACATCCCCGCTCATTTTGTTCACGTCGAGCCGTGTTCCTGTTTACTGCCCAGACCCACTGCAGTCGGGTCATATAATCACGGCCTCGGATGGGAACTGAACATGGTTTCACCGAAATAACACAGTGTGGCTGTGTCTGCGAGAACGTACTTTGTAAAATAAATAAATGACATGTGAAGGGGAAATGGCCGCAGTTATGATGTAGAGAAAGTTCCCATATGTAAAAAGGAGCTATTTTTAGGCAGCGAGCAGAGTCGATGTATTAAGGGGAAGCCAGAAGCTGGGTTCTTCTTTTCCATCACTGAACCAGAGCACCGGGGGAGGGGGGGGGGGGGGGGGGCTGCAGTAGCAATGAGTCCATGGTAGAGGGAGGAAAATAAAACGTAGCTTTAAGATTCCAAGTGTAAACTGGTTTCAAGGTGTTTGTGTGTTTTTTCAGCAGTCACACCTTCATAATGCAGCCATTCATTTCTTATATGCCACTGATCCTTTGAGGGTCAGAGGCAGCTGGAGCCAAACCCAGCTGACATAGAGCGAGAGGCGAGGTACAGCCTGGACAGGTCGCACGTGTATCGCTTCAATATATATATTTAATTAACATCTCACAACATGAGGCCGCGTTACTAAAATTACCACCTATAACGTTGAGGTTGTGATAGTTATCAACAGTTGCTCTAAACTGTCACACTGTGAAAAACAATAATCGCAGCAGGCTGGTGAGTTCACTACTATAAATACAGAGTCGAAAGAACAATCGGCCTCATTTGATGACTCAGAATGATGATGATCTCTGAGGTCCTGGTTAAGTTTGGAGCTTTGATGTGAATTATGGTCCGGTTGAGGTTCTGGTCAGGCAGGAATTGGTCCTGGTTAAGGTTGGGGATAAGGTGTTGGTTCGGCTGTACAGTCAATGGAAGTCAGTCCAAACCTGTGCGTGGGTGAACTGTCTGAAGCGGAGCCCCGAGGTGATGCGGTGGGGTTAGGGGGGGGCTGAGGGGTTGTACTCCCCCCGCCCCACCTGCCTCCACCTTTGTGATACGAGCAGCAGGATCAACCCGTCCACTCGTTCGGCTTCAGGGCTCAGTTGTAAAAAGCACTCTAGCTGATAGATAACAGCGCAGGACAAAAGAAACAAGGTCCTAATGGCTCGTTCTCTCCTCCTCCTCATGTAATTGATGATCTGTCCATCTGGACCTCGGCTGCTGCCCCTTTTCATCGGAGTTTACTGCTGAACCGACTCAGCCGAGAGCAACTGTTGGTTTATTTCCTTTTGTTTTTGTCAGGGCTAATCTAATTAATTAGCTGTTCAGCAGCCACACTGGCTTTATTTTCGAAATTAACTTTTCTTAAAACTAATTTGCACGGAACCAGTAATGCTGTGATAAGGACGTTGACTCATCCATTGTTCATTGTTTGGTTAAAAGTTGTTGTCGTTCTGCGGAGCTTCATTAACCATAATCTAAAAAAGAAAGAGAAATTGTGTGAGAATGAAAAACATTTATTTTGTCTGTGAGTAGTGATTTATTGTGTTATTACCTGAGCCAGCGAGGTGACGTGTTCGACTGCCTTTTGTTTGTTTCATAGCAGGATCACGCAAACACTACTCAACCGATTTCGAAGTATGAATATCTTTAGTGAGACACTCACTCTTGGGATCATCGTTGTTTTCCTGTTAAAATACAATTTCTTTGTTTGAATGAGAGTAAAGACTAAATCAGAGCATAAAGACCCATCCAATAAGCCAGGGAGGTGGTTCATTACGACGCTGAACAGCAGGAAAAGCTTTGTTTGCATTGATTGTGTTCGTGGGGGTGTAGTGAGATCAGGTGTTAAGTGGTTGTGTTTGATGAGAGAGAAAGAGGAACCATGCTCCTTCCCATTGTTGGTGGTAATAACCTTTTCAAGTTCATAATCTCTGCAGCTTTTCAGCAGGAGAGAAGTCTGCAGTGCTAAAGCCAGGGGTGTGTGTGTGTGTGCGCGCACATGGGGGGGCTGAACATGTAATGTACTGCATGTGTCAGTCTCACTGGTATTGGGAGAATAAACCCATCTCCCCGTTTCTATGGTAACACTCCATATCTGCGGAATGGGTGTGTGAAGGCTCTCAGGGTTCAGGCAGCGTTTGCACAAATACGCACACACACACACACACACACACACGCACACACACACACACACACACACACACAGACCCACATAGACACAGCAGTAGTACAATTAGTCCCTTGTTAAAGCTGTGGTGGTAGCGGAACTTATATTTGGGTGGATAGACTGGTTGGAGCTGTGTGTTGTGTGTGTGGCTAGTTTAACAAACAGGGCTCCTGTGAGACAGAAACACAGAAGCCTTATAACGTTTCCACTGACACCTCTTTAATACACACACACACACACACACACACACACACACACACACACACACACACACACACACACACACACACACACACACACGGCTACCTACTCTTAAGAGCATTAGCACAATTTGTCTCAGCATGGCCTTTACCATGTATTGTGTGTGTGAGTGTTGTGTACCAGGCTACTGTCCCTTTCAGAACAATACCATCAGTCAGGACTTCCCCTTTCTGCCCACTTTTAGCTGAATGAGTAAATTCCATTGTGTTTGACAAGCTCCCCCTTTAAAAGACAGCTCTTATGTCCAAATCGTCTCCGTGGGATGGATGAGGAGCCGGAGTTTGAGGAGCTGTGAATCCTGCTGGAATCAATAATACAGCAGTGTAGTGTCAGGATGGGGGGGAAGGGGGGAGAAAAGGGGAAGATGCTGAGGAGAGGAGGAAGAGAGCAGGAGGCAGCTCGGTCATGCGTGCCTTGAGTGAAAAATGATGGGATCAAAGCTGCGTCTCTCTCTCTCTTTCTCACATTCTTCTCTGTCCCCCCTCCATTAGTATTTCTCCTCCGTCCCTCCCCACCAGTTCCTCCTCCTCCGCCTCCTCCCTCGCTCCCTCTCTGCGTGAATATTGGCTTTTTTTGAACATCTGAATGACCGGCCCCATGTGCAATGATTAGATTGTGAACTTTAAAGACTGACAGTGAAAAAGCCAAGGACATTTCTGCTGTCACAGCTCCAGCAAAGCAGCGAGGGCTTTCTATAGAAGCGCTGTGTGTGTGTGTGTGTGTGTGTGTGTGTGTCTGTGTGTGTGTGTGTGTGTGTGTGTGTGTGTGTGTGTGTGTGTGTGTGTGTGTGTGTGTGTGTGTGTGTGTGTGTGTGTGTGTGTGTGTGTGTGTGTGTGTGTGTGTGTGTGTGTGCAGCAAATCACTGTGACATGCTCAGCGTGCTGGTGGCTGGTCTCTCTCGCTCTCTCCTGCAGTGCCCGTCATGTTTTATGTATGAGAGCTAAGCCTTTGCCAGTTAATCCACGAGGCATATTAGTCGACTGTAGTCTAACTTTGTTAGTAGCCTGCAGCTAATCTGCAGAGCATGTTATTACCCACATGCCTCGAACATACAGTACATTTGACTAGCAATGTATTTGAGGCGCTGCATTAGGAGCACATGCATCATCCAGTTTTATTAACATGATAATTAAGATGGTTCTATACTTGCAAGCCTTAGTTTGCAGTTTATGAAGCGATGAAGCTGTGACGTGCCTGTTTATCTGTCTTTAAACTGTAAAATCAGGTGCAAAAAAATAGAAGTAGAGCCCAAAGCTCCACCAGGGCCCAACAGTGCCTTTTAAATTCAATTCAAATTCAAAATCCATGAATTATTTCCTTGGAAATTGGTGAAAATGTAAGAAAAAACTCATGTGTTAAAGATTTTGATTCTTGGATCCAAACTTTTGCCCCAAAATTGTATATATTCTTTCTTGGTTCACGTCCCATTCCTCCAGATTTTGCGTAAGTATGCTGGCATTCAAATAAACAAAGTAAACCTTATGCTAAATGCATTCAGACTTTATTTCTATCAGTTCCAAGCCAACACCAGACAAAAGGAAGAAACCCTGACTCATGAGCAGCTCATGATTTTAGAAAGGAAGGAAAAGTGATGCTGAGTAGCTTAGAGTGAAAAGACAGGAAATCTGTGGAAATGATTCATTTTCAGGGTGGAACAAGAAACAACACCATCTGTTTGGGAAAAAAGTGATGCATAAACTGAATCTAATCATTTACTGTAATGTTGCTCCCTGTAAACGTAAAGTCTTGAATCGCAGCTGTGTGAAGCCACAAGTGACGACTTTGAAATGTCGTCACTGCGTCTCTGGGTGGCACGAAAAGAAAAGTGTGTGTGACGGCCTGAATGCTGCGCTGACACAGCAAACACTTGGTGTCTTTGAAGGGGACAAGTGGGAGCGGTGGTCAGAGGTGGGACAGGTGGTGGGGGGGGGGGGGGTGTGTGTGTGTGTGTGTGTGTCACTTGGCAGTAACACAACTACAATAATTTAACACTAAATAACAGTTTCAGCTCTTAACACAGCAAAATACTTCCCAGTCCTGATTATATGAGCAGTGTCACTTGTGTCTATGTCTATAGAAACTGTAAAACTGGACAAACATGAAATAATACAAACACTTAAACTACAGTGTTACACATGTTGCTGTAGCTCCTTGTTTTGTCTAGCAGACTGCGCTATTATCGGCCTGAAACCAGATGCGAGTGATCTACTGAACCATCTGTCGCCTGATTCTTCACGTCTCCCTCTGTAAACCTGTGGTTTTTCTTTTCTCCGCATAAAATCAAACAGGCGACAAAGGTTTAGACGACCACAGGCGTCAGAGTCTCCTCTGCTGCCGGCTCTGATAAGGCAGATGTAGGTTGAAGTTGTGTTTGCAGCTGTACGGAATAAATTTCACTCGGCGTGGAGAAACAAGGAGCGTGTGTGTGTGTGTGTGTGTTTCCTCAAACACGAGCACATTGAGCTCAAAGGAAGGTCTCTGAGAAATGAGGGGAACTGATTTATGGTTCTGATGAAAAAAGTTGAAAGAAAGAATGGTAATTAGACATTTTATTAGCTCGCAGCTTCGGAATCTGGAAACATATAGAAACAGTTTCCAACATCTGCATTGATGTGTAGTTAACTTTATGAGTTTCTGACCATCAACTTGCTCTGGAATAAACTGTTCACACAACCTGGAAATACCAAATATATCATCTGAAACAGGCATGAACACTTTGTGCAAGGACAGAATCTCAGATCTTTACATAGTTTGACTTATTTGTGTTTTCGTTTTATTCATAGTTACTTAAAATAAAGTTTACGGTTAAACTGTATAACACCGAGCCTCAAATACATTTCTTTGACATATATCTGTATCGGAAATTCTGGTCCAAGCTCTGTAAAGAGGCCTCAGGTAGTTTTTGTTATTTCTCTCAGAAACATGGAGGAATACAGATAACAGTTATACTAGATTATTGTGAAATTCTATTAAAGCAGCACAGATGTGCCTCGGTAGTCAACACCTTCCTGTGATGTCAGATTTCCTGCCCTGTGTTACCTCCACCATGAGGTAATGCAATATGTATAGGGCAGATGGTTGAGGGGGGGGGCTTTCCCAAAACCCCTTACTTACTTATATAAACCTCTTTGTCGTGACTTCAGCACTAACCAGAGTAGTTGAACCGTGGCATCAGACGAGTTCAAGCTGCCATCAGGTGCACATGAAATATTCAAGTTGACCGAAGCTTCACGTCCACTAAAAGAAACTGGTTTATACGACTCTAAAGGTTAAGACGATATACGAATATTTAACCAGTCGCAGTGGGTTCCCTCGACCTTTTCAAGTGAATGCATCATCGCTTGAGTAATGAATATATGAATGTAAGTCATTTGTTGTTGCTGGTAGGTTTAGCTGCAGTGCCATCAATTTTAGAATAATTTGTCATAAACCAGAACATCAACAGTAATTAAGTCCTTCCCATCCTTACTGTGTGTGTGTGTGTGTGTGTGTGTGTGTGTGTGTGTGTGTGTGTGTGTGTGTGTGTGTGTGTGTGTGTGTGTGTGTGTGTGGTGTGTGTGTGTGTGTGTGTGTGCGTGCGCATATGTACACTATGTCTGCATGAGTGTTGTGAATTGCAGCTCATGGTTTCATTTTTGGTTTACATGATTGACATGTGAATGGAGGGGGCCCTGAGGCAGAACCCAAACCAGCAATTTAACCCACATAAATACAACTGTCACTTACATTGTCACACACACACACAACCACACACACACACACACACACACACGCGTGCACACGATTAATACCGTTTAGTCTGTTTACACTTTGCCCACATTAGACCCCACAACTTAAACCTCAACCTGCCATTCACTCATCAGTTACTATCTGTGATTGTAGATCGTATTTCGTCAGAGTCATGACGATCGTTGCTGTAGTGTTGTATTCTGTAACCGTGAAAGGTGCTCGGACGCTGACGAGCAATGAAAACCAACAAATAGACATTTCAAATGCTAAAATGATTTATGAGACGGATTTTTCATTGACATGTTGACCAAGCTCACACAAATTCACAAAATCCAATGATTGACAACCTTGAATAATTAAAAGAAGATATTTAGGCTTAGATTAGCGTCATGAAAACTGTATTTCCTTGTTTATTTTGATCCATAATTCTTTAAAAACGAAATATTGTCCATTGTTTTCTCCTCCTGACCTCTTTTCTTCTTTATGTCTCTGTGTGACAGGAGATTCTCCAGCAGTTGGTCATGATGCCTTTACCGAACGTGCTGGTTCTGGGCCGGAACCCTTTGTCTGGTAAGTGTCAGTCTGCTGAAAATACAACAAACATTCATACCTTCTTTCCTACATCCCTCCTGTTGAGGCGTAGGAACATGAAGCACACAGATCACAAAGAGGACTTCGTCTCTCAGCCCTTTCTTCACTTCAACAATAGAGCAATTTTATAATCATCCATTGTTGATTTTGTCCCTCTTGCCTCGGTAACAAAACTCTCACCACATGGACATTGGAGCCCAAACCTGTGGACTTCAAATTCACTTTTAACCATTTTACAGCAGAGCTTTGACCTTCTGAACTGAGCACCATGTTATTTGATATGTCTGAGCAGCACCAGTATTTCGTAAAAGATACTCAAAGCACCTTGAGCCATGCGTGTTTTACAAAATACTCTAATCTGACCATGATGAAGCCTCTGAGCAGAGACGACTAGTAACAGGCCATTGTTCAAGATCATGGGCATCTCAGTTGTGTTGCTTCCCAGCCCACATACATCATTTACTGGCACAAAACCACTACAAGCTTACTGGGTTGCAGAAACGTTCATTGCCCTCATCTACTTCCCTGCAAACGCAATTATCAGCTCTTCAAAGTGAATTGTTTCCAGTCGCAGCTGCCGGAGCCTGTTGAAAGATAACTGCACCTTTTCAAGCAGACCAAATAGCCTCTGAATCCCTTTTTCCTCCCTCAGCTGCCGCACTTTCACCACCAGCCTCCGCTGATATGTTTTGGGCTTTTCATCACATCTCAGTTGTCACAGTCACCGGTTTAATTTTCATACGCCCCCGCTGGCACCGAGAGTAAACAGAGGAACAAAAGGACGCAGCACTGAACACACTTGCATTTGCGAGTGTGTCACTGTGTCTGATTGTGTTTCTGTTTCGTGCAAGGATGAATAACGTGGCTGTTGATTTACCTTCGAGATAAAAAACAAATCTACCTCTGTTCTACCAATGAAACAGTAAAAAGACATTTTCCTCATTTAAATAAACAAAACCATTGCGCCCAATTCATGCATGTGAGTCAAAGCTACGCATGTAGGTACGCACAGGGCCGAGCATTCATATTTGTGCGCCAGTGTGTGTGTGAGTCGCGCTGCAATTACACAGCTGAAACGCTAGTGGCGGTACAGTTTCTATGCTGGTGTAGAGTGTCTTCTGGTTTCTGGTCCGCTTATTTACAAATTCTCTGGTGTCTCTGTTCTCTGGCATCTCTGTCTGAGCTGATGTTGAAGGGCAAGAGAACATTTCTGGGGAGGTGCATGTTTGACTTTTAGACACAAAAGTTTGACTTTTAGACACAAAAGTCAAACGTTAGTGGATATTATTATATTTCATTAATGTCTAATCACTGTGAAGCCGATGGAGATTCAGTCATTAACAGAACTCGTTAATTAACATCTACTGGTTGAATATGTCATCGCCAATTTTACAGCCCAAGATATCTGAAGATCTTCCTGGACAGCACCTTCCACATCTACAGGCTTAAACATGGCTGAGGTGATGATCGTGGAGTGAATTCAAAAGTGAAGCGCGTGCAGCTGAGAGCGGAGGGCAGCTTGGAGCAAGTGGACCAGGCCAAAGGCATTAGGCTGCATTCCTCAGGGTTCCTTCTGCCCTTTACCCTCGAGCTTGTCAGATAATCAGTCAGTCAGCCACTAAGTCCGACCAGCGGTGGCTGCGGCGTCTGGCTCTGTGGCTGCCAGCTGAAAGTCATCGGCCATGTGGCTTTTATTATGCTCTCATTAAGGGGGGGACGACCCTGTGTGTGTGTGTGAGTGCATGCACGTGTGTGTGTTTAGTTGGCAGATGGGGGAAGGGTCTCTTCACCACGCTGAACAGTGGGAATGCACTGTAGTTGTGCCCCCCCGCCCCCCCCTCCCTGGGCTCTGATCTACCCCAGTCTGCCTTGTATACACATGCAGAGTGACACACAGGCCCTGTTTATACCTGGCATCAACCCTGCATGGGGACTGTCAGTGCTTCATTCTTGTAGTCAGTTGTTGTTGTTGTTGTTGTTGTTGTTATCTGGTTTGCATCTGTTATAAATACACAGCACTGAATATATGGCGACTGAAATAAATCATTTACTTCTGTACTGAAGGAAAAACGCAGCACAGACGACTATAAATCCCACCAGCTGTCCGGATTTATTTATCTTATATAAATATAGATGTCATGAATAAATATTGAGGTATAGACGACAAAACATGATGCAGATGGACGGCAGGAAACACAACAGTGGTTGACAGCTGACAGAAAGCACAAACCAATGGGCTTGACATATGTCTCTCTCTGTTTGTATGGGAGCATTGATGCAGTATGTATATATTTGAAAGAGTAGTTCAGAGAAAAAGTCTGGCCATGCTATTTCTTTAAGAAAAGTTAAAGTTTCGCGTATAGATGAATGTTTGGTGTGTAGTTGCTTTCAGACATGAGCTGTCACAGACGTCACGTTGGAAAGGCCACGGTTCAGGTGCTGTAACAAAAACATGTGACTTCCTCAGCAGAATATTAACTCCTGCCTCCCGCTGCCCAGACCCCCCCCCCCCCCCCTCGCCTGAATGTTCCAGAAATGCTCCTGTTGTTGTGAACACGTCAGACCAAGACATTCTCCTGCTGTGTTCTTCATGTGTGAAAGGCAAACGCTGGAAAATGTCTGGACCCAAAAGTTGCAGACATTTCCCAGAGAAAACGGCTTATGAACGGGATGTAAGTGCAGAGTCAGTACTCAAAAAAAATGAAGATAAACCGGAGAGAATGCTTGTTTGTTATTCTGTATTTTTTCGTCTTTGTGGTTATTCTCGGCTCGCTCAGTTGTCCGTGTGTGGTTTCGTGCTTCGCTGCTCACGACTCTGACCTCAGCTCCAGGCAGTCTGCGCTTCATGTCTCTCGTCGCTGTGTCTTGTCTTAAAAAGCACAGAATCCCTAAAAACAATCTGACTATAAAGTTCAGCTGTCTCTGTCCTCTGCTCCAGCGAAATGGCTGAACACACTCTGGCATGTTGTCATAGCAACATCAGATCGCATGTACTAGTGTTATCACTGATGTGCAGCGTCACCGGGGCCTGGATGACTCTGACGGGGCAGAAGAGAGGCCTGTAGCAGTGGGATTGCACATGCATGCAAACGCACATTTATATTTTCCTTTCTTATTCACTCACATCCTCGCAGACGGATTAACAATGACGCTGCAGGAAGGAGGGTTAGTCACTGTCCCTCTGACCTCTGGTTTCCTGCTCCGAGGAGGAAGCAGGGAGGTGGAACAGGAAGCAGTAGAGGAGTGGATGCAAAGGTGCAGATGTAACAATGCACAGAGAAGAAAGGAAGGATGGGTGGATGCGTGTTTTGCGGAGAATAAATGAATGGAGGAGGTGAGAGGGAAGGAAGAGAGGGACAGAGAAAATAGGAGGCCTGCAGAGAGATGGGGAACCACCTCCTTGAAGCCTCCTCGCTGCTGCTGCTACTTGAGGGAGATTTCTCTATTTTCGACCTTGCCTCCTTGACTTCCTCTCTCTCTCTCTCTCTCTCTCTCTCTCTCTCTCTCTCTCCCCGTTTCTCTATTTCTATATTCTCCCCTTGTGTTTTGTGTTGCTGATGCTCCATGGTGCTTTTCCCTCTTTTGTCTCTCTCTCTCTCTCCTTCTTTCATCTCTCCCCCTCCTCTTGCTCTCGCTGTATAAATAATTTATCCTATAAGGTCCCTTATCTCTCCTCCATTGCTCCGGTAGATTTGCTGAGCTAAATCCCCTTCCCTGACTGGAATGGGTTCCTATGGCTCCGGCAGAGAACCGCTAAACCCTGCAGATGTGAGAATTAAGCCTGTCACCCGGCAGAAATTGCTCATATTTGCTTTATGTGTTTAATATTTCGTTTAAAATGATGAATGAGGTTGTGCATCTTCCTCTTCCATCGAATAAGCCTGACCAAGCACACCACAATATTCACTTCGGTCACTGGAGCTATTTCTGACTTTTGAGCTGGAAAGAACTAGAAAAAACTAAGTCTGTCTTACACCGGCATTACAGTTACAGCTTAATTTCTGTATTGTGGGCTAATGTTTGATATCAACAAATATGAACCAGTGTTAATAAGTAAATAAACTGTGAAATATACGTCCATGCACACGCAGAGGAAACTACAGCTTCAGAGCTCCAGTTTTCCACTTTGCTGCTCCACCAAAAATACAGCCGGGCGTCAGTATGACCTGAAACACAGCAGGTTTCTCACTCAACAACTACTCATCCCAGCTTGGATCCATTCTTTTACTGTCAGAGAACAATGTGAAACTCCGAAGGTCTAACTGTCTCTGCCACGTCGAGTCCCACAGGGAGGTTCTCGGTTGCTCAGTAACACAATGATTTGTGTGTCTCTATTGATTCAAGAGGAATGAGACAGAAGAGACTGATTCGATTGTCGGGGGTGGGTTCTTTAAAAGTGATGGATCGATGCTGACACTGGGACACATTCGGTCATTTGTGAGTCTTTAAGGCGGCGTCATCGTTTCCAAGCTCCTTCATTTCTGTACGTCCAGATTACAATGAAGCCCCAACGTCTTCAAACTAAAAACGGAGCCGGCGGCGTTTCCAATCTTCCAAACTCAGGAAGTTGGATGGCAGATGTAACCATAGCAATATTCGCTATATCGTTCGCCTGCTATTTAGCTCCTGCTGTGATGATTGGCCCCTTAACAGCAGACCAGCCTCCACAACATGCTGTCACTAATCTGGATTTATTATTATTACTAGAGCGGGACAGCCTTAGCACTCATTGCCCCCTGGACCTCATGACGAGCTGGCTTATCACACACACATTGACGAACACAACTTGTAATAACTATACCCACTACTTAGTCAGTGTAACACACACACACACACACACACACCACCTGGTTTACTTCTGTTCAGTCCCAATTCCCACAGATGAGCTCAGGCCTGTTGAGCGTGATCGCAGCTGTTTCACCAGTTTCTGACAATGTGTCCTGACGTGTAGAAGAAGAGAGCTGGATGTTCACCCTGTCTACACACACACACACACACACACTGTGGAGGACACTGAATGGGCAGCTGAATTACATCCAATCAACCTTCAGAAGTGTTTGATCGAAAGGTTTCCAGGACAGAATTACAGTGATAACAAATGACCTGCTGCAGACGTGTTGACAGAGAGTTCTTTGTGTGTTTTTTAGAACAAGGTCTGGAGGAGATGAAGAAACTGTTGCTGCTGCTGCTCGGCTGTGCTGTTCAGGTAAGAGCTCAGTTCCCTTTAATGCTTCACACACTCCACACACGCAACAACAAAGTTAGTTTATGAAACCGGGAATAGATTTTTGTTTTTTGCTTAATCTTGAAGTTATTTAATCTGAAGCCAGGAATCTGATTTGGATAGAGTCGTCCTTTGATCGCTGCCATTTGGCCCCTTTAATTATATTATTAGAATCTAATTCTATCATCCAACTAATGTTGTGTACTGACTGACTCAACAGACCTTTTCCTTTCCCGGGACAAAGTCTTCCTTCAGCTCTTCTCACATTTCCAACAAGATCACTGAACTTTCTCCAGCTCTAAAGACACTATTGTTGTGTTCATGGGACAAACGCTGATTTAATGTTGTGTTTAATTCATCTGTTTTAAACTCTGCTGCACCTGCTGCTGAATCAGCGTCAGCACAAGTTAAATAAAGAGAAAAAGACTGAACCAGTTTCTTCTCAGTTTTCTAACTTATCTTCTGCAGATAAGAGAGTAAAAAGATCTTTGTCTGATCCACAAGATAAAGTTGCACTTGAAGGCGAGACTTTTTTTCCCCTAAATATAGTTCCTCCTTTTCTGGAAAATTGTTTGTCAGATCAACTTCTGCTTCTTGTCAGTGTTGAACTACTAACCTCGACATGACCTCTCCTCCACTTCATCTCATAATATATACAATCTTCTCTCCTCTTCCTCTCCTCTTCCTCTCCTCTTCCTCTCCCTCTCCCTCTCCTCTTCCTCTCCAGTGTGAGAAGAAGGAGGAGTACATTGAGCGAATCCAGATTCTGGACTTTCACAGCAAAGCTGCCATAGCGTCGCACATCCAAGAGGTATTTCCCCCCCACAATAAACAAACTGGAGAGTGTTAATGTGATTTATTTTACTTTGGCTCCATTACTTGCTGTGTGGTTACAATGGAATTAGCTAATCCAGAGTTTCTGCAGGTTTCAACAAGTTAAACCAAAGACTTGTTTACACCTTGTCAAGACCACAATGAATGAAATCCAGCACCTTTGTCAAGCACGACAGATATGAAGGAATGTCAAAGTCCCAGAATTACTTTCCCCCTGATTGAAGATAAGCTGAAGTAGCTGAGTAGAGAATAACTCTCTACATTAGATTTAGTTGCAAACTACAGACAGGGACTGTGGGTTTCCATGTGTTAAACACTTTTATGACCCAGTGTAAACAGTTTGATGGTTCACTACCACTGTAATTGTTTATCAATCTTATAAAAGCATTCTTTGGATTTCAGGTGACTCATAACCAGGAGAACGTGGTGGACCTGCAATGGTTGGAAAGTGGGGAGATGCCTCCTGAGGATTTAGACAGTTTGTCCAGAAACCTGGCTTTTCACCTCAAACACCTGGTGGATGAACGGGACACACAGCTGGAGGTAATAACACACACACACACACACACACACACACAGACACACACACACACACACACACACTCATATACACACATAAAACCGATTTGGTGCATCTAGGTTATGTGGAAACTTTCCCCCCCTTTTGTCATTACCACAAAAGAGCAGCCTCAGGAAGGAAGGGTTGAAACTGTTAACTGTCTCATGGTTGGTAGGTGTGTGTGTGTGTGTGTGTGAGCGTGCATGTGCGTGCGTGTGTCTATATGCGTCACTAAATGAGTTTCCAACCCATAGGGTGCAGATGCCCACGACTGATACTGCAGATGTGTGCGTGTGTGTGTGTGTGTGCTTGTGTGTGTGTGTGGGGTTCTAATAGCCTCCAGATTATCACTGTGTAGTCCAGCCGCTCTCAATTAAAATCCCATTTCCTGTCACGGGCCCTGGAACAAAATAGGCTGTGTGTGGGACTGTGGATGCAGTTTTTGCCCGAGCGCCTCCAGTCTAGTTTTGGGTTTGTTTGGTCCATTTGCTGAACCCATTTATCTCCCCTGCTTTGTTTTGAGGTCCATTCTTGTCCCATTGTTTTATATCTGACCTTTATTTGTTGCCTAAGAACACAGCAACGGGTTCAAGCTGATATTTTAAAATGCTTTTTACCGTATGTTTTCTAAATCTTGCTTTGAAATATCTAAATCTGGACGTAAATCTCACTCCCTGTCCCTCTCTTTTCCAGACCATAGTGGAGTTGACCCAGGAGAGAGACTGTGTGCAGTTGTCTCCACTGGCTCCCTGTCCAACCCAGTCCCCCGGCGACTCCCCCAGCATGAGGAGGACTGAGAGCCGACAGCATCTCTCCGTGGAGCTGGCCGATGCCAAGGCCAAGATCAGACGCCTCCGACAGGAACTGTGAGTGTTTTATCAGTCGGACAAGTAATTACTGAAATTGAGCAAAGTGGGACAGAAATGGTGAAGAAACAGGAAATGTTAACAAACCAGATTTGATCTCAGGAGCTAAATGACTTTAAAGACTTCACCCTGCGACGTTATTGGCTGGAATACGACCAGTGGCTATCACTGTTAATCTTGTTTGCTACTAAAGCTCCAGTTTTGTTTTTAATTGCCGTTTTCCTGCATGTTTGATCTGAACTTGGAGCTCTGATTGTTATCGGCTACTTCTTGTGGACAAAAGTTAATTCAAGGTCGTCAAGGTCATTGCTTGTACTTTACAAGTTTCCGAGACTTTTTCTGTTTTTAGAAATTAAATATCCCTGATGTGTGCAGGCTCCAGGTAAAATATACCCACCTACTGGAATGAAACTTGGGATCAACCCTAACGAGAAACACTAAACCGATGTGGACCCTCATTGTAGTATGAATAGAACCGTGGGCACTGACCGGAATGACTACAGAACATTTGGTGAACCCTTCAGTCACCAGTGAAACTAATTTATGGATTAGATTTCATTGCAGTTCTGTGTTGGGTTCAGGTGGCCTCTAGTTCCAACATGGAAGGATTCATGGCTCTGATTCCCAGACTAGAAATCCAACTTTGGAACATAATAACGAATACATAGCCTCCGAATATGATGCCAAAAGACATTCAAAGCTGTTTGCAAATAAATGTGAATCGTGCCTCGCTCATGCAGAACTTTCTGTTGATCTCCCATTGTGCACTTAGCTGGAGAAATAATGTAAGAACAAACTTTTCTAATAGTGAAAAATCGAATCAATCTTGTGTGTGTGTGTGTGTGTGTGTGTGTGTGTGTGTGTGTGTGTGTGTGTGTGTGTGTGTGTGTGTGTGTGTGTGTGTGTGTGTGTGTGTGTGTGTGTGTGTGTGTGTGTGTGTGTGTGTGTGTGTTTCTGGGCCACTGAAAGCTTAAATAATGTTATTTTAACAAGTGGTTGTAAATCTGAATGGAGTGCAGGTCATCCTCTGCTCAGTCACATGAAAAGAGTTCAGACTCATTCGTTGTGGCTCTCGTGGTGAGAAGCAGCGACATTCATCACGTCTCCCTCCACCCACATTATGACCATTTCTTCACTACACCTAAATAACACTGCAGAACTACAGACAACAGTCGGTTGCTCTGGTGTTCTCTACTTGTTGCTGTGGCGTTTTTGTCATGTGATGGGACGGACCAGGGACAAAGGGGTCTCTCCGTGCTCATGAAGACCGGTCACATGATTGCGGCGTCTTCTCTAGGGAAGAAGTGTGTGTTTGTTGCGTGCGTGCATAAAAATACAGATGTGTGTGTGTGTGTGTGTGTGTGTGTGTGTGTGTGTGTGTGTGTGTGTGTGTGTGTGTGTGTGTGTGTGTGTGTGTGTGTGTGTGTGTGTGTGTGTGTGTGTGTGTGTGTGTGTGTGAGGGAGATGGGGTCAGAGCCCAGGGGGTGGGGGGGGGGGCTGGTTCAGTGTTCCCACAGTGCTCTGTTTGTTAATCTGTCAGTTAAAGCTACTGCTGCTTTTCTTCTTCCTGTTCCAGCTCCGACCATTAAAATGCATTTAGAGTAAAACTGCATTTATTCAGGGCTTCCTCCTTTTCCCAGGCCAAACATTTAGTCTGTGCTGTTTTCAATTATCTGCGTCTAATTGTCCCTTATTAGCTTAGCTGTGAATACAGATGTAATGTACCTGTTTTTTTTTGTTTTTTTTTTCAAGGCAGTCGGATATGTAGAAGTTAATGTTTCCAGTTGTTTCATAAGTAAATTGGTAAGAAACAGAATCTGTTGCAGTGGAAAATCATTAGCCGTTCACTGTTAAAGCAGCACAGTAAATTATTAACTTCTACAAATTATAACCTCGAAGCTATTTCTGGACGTGAACTCCAGACGAGGGGTGAGTCTGGGTAGAGCGGCAGGGGGAGGACATAGATTGCATCTGTCACATGTTTGAAACATCAACAACACCCCCACTCGCGTGCTTCAAGACATTTCCTTCGAAATGGGCTCACTTGGACATTTTCTGGACATTTTGCTCGGAGGGATTGAAGGAAAAGTTCAGGGAATAATGGTTGCCTTTATTACTTGGCTTTTTAAACATAGCCGTGCATACAACTGTCTGTGTCTGTGCGTGTGCAGACACAACGAGTGTTAAACCATTAACATAAGCAGCAGAGCCAGCTGCATCCACAATATGAGCCCTGAGCTAATCTGCCATGCTAGACTTGACAGGTGTTTGTGATATGGGCGTAGGAGGGTTTTTTTTTTGGGGGGGGGGGGGGGGGGGGTGAAAACCATGAAACGGCAAAATCAGAAATTGGCGAAGGGACATGAACTTCCTGAATGTCGAGTCGAATAACGTCAGCTGCGGGAGGGAGGAGGAGATAAACAAGAGAACAAGACAAGGAGGCTGCTCTTCCCTTATTGAGATGAGACTGCAAAGAGCTGTAATCAAATAGACCATCAGATGTTCGGGGGTGCGGTTACACACACACACACACACACACACGCACACGCACACGCACACGCACACACACACACACACAGAGAGCATCTCAGGAATGCAGTGGTTCAAAGCGGTGTGACACATTCTCCCTCTGTGGTCAGAGAGGGGAGATCGTCACAGACGGCACATGTCAAGCCGCCGTGTCAGTTAAACAGGTGTTAGATGTTAGAACCTGGTTTGGTTCTGTGGTTTCGCACACAAAGACAACTTTCTTCTCTCCTTCTCTAATCGTATCCGTTGTGGTCGTTTCACCAGAATGAAGGAAGATGAAGGGGTTTGAGCCACGGGGGCAGATTTACATGTGTTTGTGCCTGAAGTGGTCACATGGTCCGGTTGTTTTGAACTGGATTTGTGGGTTTACTGATGTCTGATGAAATCATGAAAAATAAAACAATAATTATATATAAATTACTTTTGGCCATATCGTCCAACCCTAGTTCGGTGTCCACGCTAAAGGCGGATTTAAGAGCTTCTCTTCCAAAACTCAACTGGAATGAAAATTGCACCGGAAATTTATTAAAAATACCTCAATACAGAATCAATAACCTCTAAATACTAAAGTAGGATTGTAAAGTATTTAAGCACATCCTCTTCCGTGACTTATATCAATAATTTACTGAAATGAGCCACTTAAGCTACTGAAACTATTGAAAGTAAAGTAAAAGTCATTCAGACTAATTCCATGAGCTGTTCTGTGCAACTGTGTCAATAACTTTCCTCCATTAAATGATTTAGCTCCAAGTCCTGAAATGGAAACATCCCTAAAGGAAGGTCCTCTGAATTGATCCATGCACAAACACGCAGACTTAAAAACAACTTGACATGTGATGTTTGTGTACGTTGAACAGAAAAATCTGTGTCCTTCTCTTCCTCCACTGTCATCTCTCTATCGAGGTTACATCCTCCATAACTTGTTTCCATCTTGTTTCCCCACCAACCCTCTCACCGTCTCTTTTTCTTTCAGAGAGGAGAAGAGCGAGCAGCTTCTGGACACCAGACAGGAGCTGGAGAACACGGAGGTGGAGTTCAAGAGGCTTCAGCAAGAGGTGACACCCCAGGTCACAGCAGCCGACACCAACAGAGGACAAACGTCCACATAAAGCCTTGTCTCTACACCTGCTCCTGTCTCCTCCTCTTTCTAAGTGCTTTGTTTCTGCAGCGCTGCCAGGCTTTAATCAGCCTTAGCTCATTAGAGGCTATTAGAGCTATGTTTAGTCGAGCTGCAGCCTCACATGGCTTTTGATTTGCAGTGGGGGCGGCCGGCTGATGGTGTAGCCAACAGGGTGTAAACAAGGTGCATGAGTTCAGGGCAGGGAGGACAGCGTGTGTATTAGTGATACTTTATAGTGCTGAGAGTTTGTTCTGTTTGTTATTTCTTTGTGTAACAGACTCACGCTGTGAGTTGTTCATAATCTACAAGTCATGCAGTGGATGCACCTAGTTGTAAAAATTCCTAAATATATATCAAATAAAATACATTATCTTATTTATAGAAAGCTTTTTTGTGAATATTTTTAATACTGAAACGTATTTCCTCACATTGATGCTCTATATTTGGCCGTGAACCCCTGCAGAGCTACCAGCTGCTGTCTGACGCCCGGTCGGCTCGGGCCTACCGCGACGAGCTGGACGCGCTCAGAGAGAAAGCGATCCGCGTGGACAAGCTGGAGAGCGAGCTGGGCCGATACAAGGAGAGACTTCACGACATCGAGTTTTACAAAGCCAGAGTCGAGGTACACAACTCTACACACACACACACACACACACACACACAGTGTTGTGTCAAATCAAGCAGAAGGATACATACGCTTCATGTAGCTGAAATTAATGCAACTGAGCTGAAAAAATGACATGACATTCACAAGGTTTACATTTTTTAAAGTTGTATAGAAAGGCAAGATTAAAAGCATTAACAAAAAATGGTCAAAATAGTTTGACTTCTTAGGGTTGACCTTCGGTTTTAAGACAAGCATTAACCCTCTGAACCTAAGAATGGGTACGACCACTATACAAGGACGTTGCCTAACATTTCTGTGCGAGCTGCTGTTGTCACCTAATGATGTGTTGGTTCCTGCAGGAGCTGAAGGAGGACAACCAGGTGCTGCTGGAGACGAAGTCCATGCTGGAGGAACAGCTGGACGCCAGCAGGACGCGCTCTGACAAACTGCACCTCCTGGAGAAAGAGAATCTGCAGCTCAAGTCCAAGATCCACGACCTGGATTTGGTGAGATGATTATTATGGATCAGTGTTGCAGTGTCAGTGTAGTTTGATGGGATCATTACTACAGAGATGATTCAGCTAATGGATGTGGATTGGAGTGTAAAAACAGTGAGGGGAGTGAGATGGAGAACCTGATGTTCAAATTAAAACAAATCTGTTATCTCCAGGAGCGGGACTGTGAGCGTAAGCGTATGGAGGAGCTGCTGGAGGAGAACCTTGTGCTTGAGATGGCCCAGAAACAGAGCATGGATGAGTCCCTGCACCTCGGCTGGGAGCTGGAGCAACTCTCCAAAACACCAGAGCTGACTGAAGGTACGACGCGGCTGGAAATGTTTAAGTTCATCAAGGTATTGAACATGTTGAGTTAGAAACATCCTGCAGTTGTTGGTCACCTGAGTTGGTCCAGGTTGAAAAGCCTCAGATGGCAAACACACACTCATTGGCTCTTGGCCCTGGCATCATCCCCGTGACCCTTGTGCATTTGCCAGCCTCCACTGGGTTCTCCTTCCACTTGGTTAAGACCTGTAATTAATATTCAGTGGCTCCTGAAGGATAATCTGTGCATTTGGATCATAAAAGCTGTTAAGAGGTTTAACTAGCCAGGGATCGGGTTAAACACTTTGTGTGTGTGTGTGTGTGTGTGTGGGGGGGGGGGGGGGGGGGGTATTGTTTGTTAGAATGGCACTTTAAAAGCTTTACAGGCTTTGTATTAATTAAATGTTTGATGTAATTACTGTAACCCCATTGATATCAGCGTCTTGATTCTGGCGACGTAAAAACACTGACGTGCCTTTTACTTGCTGTCATTGATTCAGCCCCTCAGAAGTCTCTGGGCGAGGAGGTGAACGAGTTGACCTCGAGCCGCCTGCTGAAGCTGGAGAAAGACAACCAGACGCTGCTGAAGACCGTGGAGGAGCTCAGAGGAGCAGCCAGTCAGGACACGGTGAAAAAACTGGCGAAAGTCGGCCAAGAAAACCAGAAACTGAACCAAAAAGTAAGTTAATTAACTGTGTATTCGTGCTATTTGTCCTCAGCGGGGTAAGAAGTTCCTTTCCACATTTCCTCATCTCACATTGTTGGAAAAATGTTATGAAATATTTAAAATGGTTTAAATATTCACATCATCACCATTTTCCGGTGGTGTACCTCAGGGCTTCATTCGCGACAAAGCTGACAAGTGAAACATAATAACAGAGAAAGTTGTGTGGATGGATAAATGGGACATGCTGAGAGTAAATGCAGTTTGAGTTAAAGTTAAAATAAGAGATGTATAAGTATTATAATTCCAGATAAGTTCTAACTGGAAACATTTTGTAGTTTCATCCTCTGCCTCTTATCGGGGTCACCACTGAGATTAGCATATTGGACCAGCACCCCTCTGTGATATATCGCCCCAACACTTGGCTTTAGACCTTTTCACACAGTGGCAGAGATAAATAAAAAACGAGAGAGAAGGAGAGTGTATAGAGAAGGGAGGAAAGGAGGATGAATGCAAAGCTGTAAATCCACGCAGCCCCTTCTCCTTTTCTTTCCCGGTCTGTGACTCTCCAACGCCCCTCGCTAAGAAAAGTCTCTCAGCTATTTTCAGAAACATAAGCCTCGCTCTGTTCCCTCTGAATAAAAAGCATGAAATTGTGTTTCTCTGTCTCCCACAAAGAGAAAATCTGAAGTGTTCTCCAGTCTTGAGGTCCAGAGTCATAACACATTAAACTGTGACCGCAGCTGCTGGTTGTTTGCGTTTCTGTCACAGGGTAAATCTGGGGACAAGGCTCAACAATAGTTCACTGGGGATGACGTGTCCTTTTGGGGACTAAAGCTGCATCCATGTTTTAGAAAAAGCCACATTTTAGGGCAGTGGTTAAGGTTTTAACCACTAATGTTTATGATTATGATTAGTCTTCAGGAAATTAATGCAAGTCTGTGTTAAATCCATGAGAAGTGTCCTCGGCCTCCATTTTTCTGTCCCAGCCTGAGTGAAAATTAACTCGACAGATATTCAGTTTTTGTATCTGAACTTGCCTCGAACCCGAGGCAGTTATTGGAAGTGGCACTGAGTTTCAGTCACATATGGCCATTGCTTGATTTCCCCGAATTACAGTGACTTTTACATGGGTGCAGTCAAGGTGTGTTTGTTTGCTAGATGATATAAATATGTTTGAATCTTGGATTAATGATTGCACCAGCTTCTCTGTGATTGCAAAACAAAGTAAGTGATCCATAAATCCATAGATGGTGCATTAAAGATGACAGTGCATTATCATCAGTCGTTGCTGATGTACCATGACAGTGCAGAATTTTGAAATGCGTCTTTGTCTGTGTGCAGTTGGAGCAGCTGCAGACTGAGCTGACCACAGACAGAGACTCTCTTCGCAGTGCCGAGTCGCTGAGCACCGACCTGATGATGGAGAAGGCGTTACTGGAGAAGACTCTGGAAACACTCCGGGAAAACTCTGAGAGACAGGTACACACACACACACACAATGGTTTAATTCTATTGAGGTGTATGAGATCATTATTTCGATGTAATTTTTCCTTACTGCTACGATTGATTCCATCCGTTATCTTTGCGATGGCAGAGGAAGTTAGCTCATTAGCTCTAATATGGTTTAGAGACCGACGTCGTTGAGAATGACTATAATTGCATCGAGTGTTCATGTGCTTTTACCGTAGCTGTGTGCTTGGCAGGCGTTTGGTCAGATACAGACAAACAGAGCTTTGAGTGTGTGTGTCACACCGGCCGCTCGCTCCACAAAATCACCATTGATTCTCGTTGCCAGAAGCTCAGAGAAAATAACATGACTGAGCTGTGTAATTTACTCCAGTCTGTGCTGAGGTTCCCTCAGAGCATTTTTTGTTCCATCCACATTTAAGTGGAATACAACTTTTTTTTTTTATAGACTACTCAGATTTCTGACACTCGTCGTGTGTCTGCGGGGACTTTCTAGCTCTTAACACCCAAATCTGACACCTAGGATTCACTTAATCATCTCATTTGTTAAATCCAACCTCGATGAGCTACAGAGGCAGAGAACATGCTGCGCTCACAGATCACACAGGGCAGTTCCGTCCTTAATAATCATTGCAGCGGCTGTGGCTCAGGAGATCGAACGGGTCGTCCACTAACCAGGTCGGTGGTTCGATCCCTGTCTCCCCCATTCCGTATGCCAAAGTGGGCCAAATACTGGACCCCAAATTGCCTCTGACAGTTGTGCCATAAATGTAAGATTGATTTATGATGGAGAACGTACTAAATCATATAAAATGAAAATATGAAGCTCGGCTCATACAACCAGTGTCATTAAATCAAGCTTGGCCTCTTAAATAATAACACTAATGGAAAGATTTTTCTTTAAAGTGGAGGCAGAGACGTGTCTAAGTAAAACTCCTATAGTGTATAGGTCTTAATCATTTGTATTAAACGTGACCCTGGTTATTAAAACTCTGTCTGTTCTGCAGCTGAAGGGTCTGGAGCAGGAGAACAAGCACCTGAGCCAGACGGTGTCGTCCCTGCGTCAGCGCTGCCAGGTCGGCGCCGAGGCCCGGGTCAAGGATGTGGAGAAAGAGAACCGCATTCTCCACGAGTCCATCTGCGAGACAACCGCCAAACTCAATAAGATGGAGTTTGAGAGAAAACAACTACGTGAGTGACAGTTTGGTTTTCTTCCATTCTCCAAACCTTCTTTTGTAGACATGGAATTGCTTTTTTGCCCATTTTGAATGCACGGGATACAAATTTTGGTTGTTTGTGTGTCCTTCGTCATGCAGGGAAGGAGCTTGAGGTGATGAAGGAGAAAGGTGAGAGAGCAGAGGAGCTGGAGATTCAGATGCAGAAGATGCAAAGAGACAACGAGATCCTGCAGAAGAAACTCGCCAGTCTCTCGATTACCTGTGAAAAGGTCTGTTGCATTTTGCCTGGTTGCTATTTGGAAATGTGTTTATAGTGAACATTAAAGCATCTATAAAGTATGTAACCACCATCACTTGTTGGGTATGTAGGTGTCCTCTCTGGAGAAGGAGAATTCAGAGCTGGAGGCAGATGGCCGTCGTCTGAAGAAGAAGCTGGACGCTCTGAAGAACATGGCCTTCCAGCTGGAGGCCCTGGAGAAGGAGAACTCCCAGCTGGAGGAGGAGAACTTACAAGTCCGGCGCTCGGCCGAGAGCCTCCGGTCAGCGGGGGCCAAGGCGGCTCAGCTGGAAGCAGAGAACAGGGAGCTGGAGAGCGAGAGGAGCCAAATGAAGCGCAGCCTGGAATTGCTCAAAGCCTCGTCCAAGAAGACGGAGAGATTAGAGGTAAGAGTTCAGCACTGCAGGACACGCAACAAGTACTTTTTACAGTTTTAGTACCGAACGAATGTTCCTGAAGGTAAGTTACAGGGGTCTGGCGCACAGAGGCATCAGGGAGCGGCACAACTAGTTCACGAATGCTTTTAATATCCTATTTCTGTCTATTCCTCTCCCAGGTGAGTTACCAGGGCCTAGATACGGAGAACCAGCGGCTGCAGAAGGCATTAGAGAACAGCAGCAAGAAGATCCAGCAGCTGGAGGTAGAGCTGCAGGAGGTGGAGACCGAGAATCAAACCCTCCAACGCAACCTGGAGGAGCTGAAGATCTCCAGCAAACGCCTGGAGCAGCTGGAGCAGGAGGTATGGAATAAATAGTTTCACATGCATGTAGAGGACAATAATCACAAATGGCAACCAGAAAAAAGGCTGTTAAGGTTCAACATCCACTGGAAAGGTATCGGGTGTTTTACTGATAAAGCGTAAAATTTGGTTATTTGCCACTTGAGCACCGCTGTAGTTCTTGTAGTTCATTCTGATACAAATGTCAGCATGTTTCCCATTAGATTTGGATTATCCCAGATTATTTGTCAATATGGATTTTTGGTCCTTTGTGTTAATCCGTGTTAACTTTTATCCAAACACGTATCTGCAAGGCCTTTAGATTAAAAGCTAATCCGGTCAAATTATGTTTTATCCATCTGTTCTCCATTATGTCTGGTTATTCCCCCAGAACAAGACTCTGGAGCAGGAGAGCTCCCAGCTGGAGAAGGACAAGAAGATGCTGGAGAAGGAGAACAAGCGGCTGAGGCAGCAGGCCGAGATCCGCGACTCCAAGCTGGACGACGGCAACCAGCGCATCTCCAGCCTGGAGAAAGAGAATCGCACCATGGGCAAGGAGATGATCTTCTTCAGGGATTCCTGCACGAGGGTCAAGGACCTGGAGCGGGAGAACAAGGAGCTGGTCAAACAGTGCACCATCGATAAGAGGATGCTTGTGGCCCTCAGAGAGGTGAGCAGAGCTTTTAGTGTCAAAACAGAATTTTTTTTTATGAAATACAGATGCATTTAAAGAGTGCATATGTGTGTGTGTGTGTGTTTAGGAGCTTGTGAGTGAGAAGCTGCGGACTCAGCAGATGAATAATGACCTGGAGAAACTGACCCATGAGCTGGAGAAGATTGGACTGAACAAGGAAAGGCTGCTGCACGACGAGAACTCCAGCGACAGGTATCGACTCTCAGACGCTCACAGAAGCCACTTTGTTTACTCTTCTGCGACGGCTCTTTTAAACTGTTTCAGCCTGGAGCCCAAAATAGGAACTTATCTTTGGCTCAGAATCATTAAAAGTGATCAGTACAAGTGGGACGCCGCATAAATCAGGTCTGCGGCTTATTTTAGATCAGAGTCGAACACAGAGTCATCCTGAGGGAGATTTCAGAGCCAATATCACCCCACCTGCTAAAACCTCGCCAAGAATTCAGTTGGTCGCGTGGTGATACACGACCTGTATTTAGGATTATAGATGTGCGATCACGCTTTCACACACACACACACACACACACACACACACACACACACACACACACACACACACCAAGTCAACTGAACCTTTATTCTCAGGTTCAGGCTCCTGGAAACCAAACTGGAGTCGACACTGAAATCATCGTTGGAGATTAAAGAGGAGAAGATCGCCGCCCTGGAGGCCAGACTGCAGGAGTCGTCCAACCTCAACCAGCAACTTCGCCAGGAACTCAAGACGGTAAGAAAGACGTACACTTCTTTCAGACATGCACGGAACTCTGGACATTTTCAAGAGGGAACGCAAATGTCAGAGTCAGTTGCTCCGCCAGTCAAATATGAGTCAAACACTTGCACAAAAGCAGCACCGCCGCAATACCGACACATCCCTTAAACCCCCCAAATACCCACAACAGCACTAGAAAGAGTGAAAACACTGAGGGCGTCTCAAGGCCGATGCATTATTTACTCACCCACTCTTCCACTTCTATCGGTCAGTTTATCTATTCATGAGGTGGCAGGAGTCTGGGAGAGGTGGAGTGCAGCATGTCTGCTTTCCTGCTTTCCTCTAAGAGATGTTTTGTGTTTTGAACTTGTTGACATAAATCCAAAGCTCAATTTAAGGTGTGTATGGATAAACTCTGGATGTAAACTGTTATGGATCCTGTCTGCTGTTATCTTACCGTCATTTAGGTCCCACTGTATGAAAGTATTTCCTACTCTTTGACATCATGAAATTTCATGATATTCATGTTGGAGGTGTTGATTTTAATTTACTGAAGGGCCATTTCCTGTTTGTCTCCCTCCAGGTGAAGAAAAACTATGAAGCGCTGCGTCAGAGGGAGGAGGAGGAGAGGATGGTGCAGAGCTCGCCCCCTAGAGGAGGAGAGGACCCCCAGTCTGTCAGCAAATGGGAGAAGGAGAGTCACGAAACCACCAGGGAGCTGCTGAAAGTCAAAGACAGACTCATCGAGGTGGAGAGGAATGTAAGTGACCGTGATGTCAGGAGATAGTTTACACAGCTTGTATTTTCCCTTAAGTTTGATATCTTATACGTGTGTGTGTGTGTGTGTTTTCTTTTCTTCCCAGAATGCCACGCTGCAGGCTGAGAAGGCGGCGCTTCGGAGTCAGCTCAAACAGCTGGAGACTCAGAGCTCCAACCTGCAGGCTCAGATAGTGGCTCTGCACAGACAGACCGCCTCCTTGCAGGAGAACAACACCACGCTGCAGACGCAGAACGCCAAGCTGCAGGTAATATCCCAGTATCCTACATAACACTCAGTGTCCAGTAAATAATGACCTCACAGTAATTCATATTTCAGAATAAAGTTTTGACAAATTTAATTATACAACCCCAAATCTTTTTTTTTTTTAAACGACTTGATAGTATTTATAAGATTGATATCTACAATAAAGATATGACTATACCCATCACAGCATTTAATACAATCAAAGATAGATTCCTGAAATATACTGTGTGTGTATATATATATATATACACACACATTACAGTTATACACGACACAGGCTGCTCTCTGTAATTCCCTGTTGATACAGTTGTCAGGCTGCTCAGCTCCCTGCTGTGGATTTAGACTTGTTCTCCCTGTTTGGCAGCGATTCAAACCCTTCTTATGGGCGACAGGATTTACACTGACCCACCAGAAGCTTCTAGCTGTTTCCGCAGGTTGTTCTGTGTCTCTTGATGTGGAAAGTGTGTGAGAGCATATGTTAGACAGGTGTGTGTGTGTGTGTGTGTGTAAGTACAGAAAGTGTGTCAGCACCTGTTTGTGTGTGTGGGTGTGTCAAAGTTTGAACACTCTATGATGACTGAAGAGGGATTTGAGACGAGGAAATCACTGTGACCACAAAGGAAACATGAAAAGAAACGGTTTTCCTGCTGGTTTTCTGTCAACGGTCATGACCACAACAAGAGAGAAGGAACCAAATAGAGACATAGCGCCCCCTATAGACTTGAACAGCAATAAAGTCTACTTACAATACCTACTTTTTCTTTGGTGTTTGATTTGAGGAGCCCAGTCATTGTTTTCACAATCCATTTCCCTCCGTAGTCATCCCTTTCTCTACCTCTTCTTCCAAACCTCCCTCCTCACTTAATACTTCTCGTCCTTTGTCTCCATCAGGTGGAGAACTCCACCCTGAACTCGCAGAGCGGTGCCCTCATGGCCCAGAACGCCCAGCTGCAGACTCAGCAGAGCAGCGTGGAGGGCGAGCGTGAGGGAGCGCTGAGGGAGAAGGAGGAGCTGAGGTCCACCTATGAGCTGCTCCTCCGTGACCACGAGAAGCTGGCGGCGCTGCACGAGAGGCAGGCGGTCGAGTACGAGGCCCTGATCGGGAAGCACGGGGGCCTGAAGACCTCCCACAAGAGCCTGGAGCAGCAGCACAGGGACCTGGAGGACCGGTGAGAGGGGGGATGGGCACACGCTCAAACAACCACACCACTTTGACCTTCTTTATCTTATGAGGGGAAACACGGAACAATCATTAAAATCAACCAGAGGAACAAGAGGAAGCTGTACTTCCCTATGATAATGAAAATATATCTGCTTTGTGTTATTTCTTTGTGTAACAGTTTGTAATGTGTATGTGTGTGTGTGTTTTCATGAACGCAGGTACAAGCAGCTGCTGCAGAGGAAGGGGGAGCTGGAGGAGCTGGAGAAGAATCTGAGGGAGCAGCAGGAGAAGATGGCGCTGGAGAATCAAACGCACAAAGACACCGCTGATCAATGCAAACTCCTCAAAGAGGAACACGATAGGTGGGATTAACCTGCGTCTATATTGGTATCTTAAACGTGTATAAATAACAATATGACTCAACCTTTAAAATCTTTTACCCCATTTACACTCTGCATTAAAAATACATCTCAGTGATCGTTTAGTGCTTGACCACTAAAATTCTAAATGCACTATATAAACTACTATTGCAGCCAAATTATAATAATAATGATTATTATTATATTATTACAAAGTGCTTTAATTAAAGAAATTAAAAACATTTGTAATAAAGCAATAATAGGAAAATAAAATTGAATGTAAATAGCAGGTTAAACTGAGAACAGCACAAAACAGCCAACAGGTAAAATATTTTAAATAAGTGTAGAACTATTATAATTTTTTTTATAAAGAGCACCTCTCCTCTCTCCGCAGACTCAACAGCACCCATTGTCAGCTGGTGAGGGACAATGAGAACCTGCAGCTGGACCACAAGAACACAAAGACCCAGTTGAACAGCGCCAAGCTGGATCAGACCAAGCTGGAGGCCGAGTATTCCAAACTGAAGGAGCAGTACCAGCAGCTGGACATCAGCTCCACCAAGCTCACCAACCAGTGTGAAGTGAGGAGAGACTTCTTCTCATCTCGTCGCGTCTCTCCTCTTTTTTTATAAATTTTTTAATTAAATTATTTCCAAACGTGTACAATAGCCACGATCAATAGGTAAACAGCTTACAAGCTTACATGTACACAGAGTTATTCATATACCCATTCCCTCCATCCACCCGTGCACCCAGGTAGACAACACAAAGACAGAAAGTTTTATTATTATTATTATTATTAATAATACAAAAATTAACAAGAGTGGCAGAAATATACATAACTGCAAATTTCAATAATGAGTCTAAAGTTTATGGTGACGTTGTCCAGTTATTCCTCAAATCTAGAAATGCCTCCTCTCCTCTCCTCTCCTCTCCAATTCTACAAACAGCTTCTTAAGTCAACTGTGTTGTGGATGGTTTATTGTATATGAGCCAGGTATCGTAACATCTCTTTTGTGTGTGTGTGTGTGCGTGTGCACGTTAGTTGTTGCGCCAGGTGAAAGGAAACCTGGAGGAGGAGAACCGTCACCTGTTGGCTCAGATCCAGACTCTGATGCAGCAGAATCGCAACCTGCTGGAACAGACCATGGAGAGCAAAGACCTGTTCTACGTGGAGCAAAGACAATACATGTAAAGCACCTCGTCTGTTTGTATCCCAACAATATGTTTTTAGATTTGTTGCATTTTCACTCTCGTCTCACCTCCTCTGTTTCAGAGACAAGCTAAATGAGCTGAGGAGACAGAAGGAGAAGCTGGAGGAGAAGATCATGGACCAGTACAAGTTCTACGACCCCTCACCTCCACGCAGGTAAACAGCAACTTCATCAAGTTACACAATGGCCTGTGGTGACGCTGGTTCAGTGACACATACAGATCAGTGTATCGTGTGTGAGATGTAAAACATCATGTCTGCTTGTTGACTCTTATCTCCGATGGGAGGGAACGGAAGAAAACTCTCCGACTGCAGCTGCAGGAAAGAGAAGCATCAAATATTAATGGTCTGCAGAGTTTTAAACGTCTGTTTACTGCAGTGTTTTTATCTTGAGAGGCTGAAATCAAACCTGAACACACAGGAAACAGATCAGACAGTTGAAAAGCTTCCAACATCTATATTCCTATTTTATAAACCTCTTCTCTTTGCCGCTGTGGTTCCCGGTAGAGTCTCTGTCTCACTCCTTGTCTCGTCTCTCCTCCGTAGGCGTGGCAACTGGATCACTCTGAAGATGAAGAAGCTCATAAAGCCGAAGAGCCGCGAGAGGATGCGCTCGCTCACGCTGACCCCGTCTCGTTCGGAGTACGGCGACGGCTTCCTGAGCTTCCCCCCGGACAGCCAGGACAGCTCGTCCATCGGCTCCGGCTCCAACTCGCTGGACGACACGCTCACACAGAAGGGGAGCAGCAGTGAGTACAGAGAAAACCACACCCACACAAACACAGGAGGCAGAACCAAAGATTCTAAATCAGCATAGTTACAGTTTCAAACTTGACTGAAGGAACTTTTCTGAGCATCAAGATAAAGGAGACAAATCTGCTTTACAAACATAAAACACTTCAAAATAAAGTTTTGAAAAAGTTACTCGGAAGTTCCTTTTGATGCTGAATGTGGTTTCACTGACGCATAATAATGACCCACAGATTAAAGACAACACACGACTGGTGTGTGTGTGTGTGTGTGTGTGTGTGTGTGTGTGTGTGTGTGTGTGTGTGTGTGTGTGTGTGTGTGTGTGTGTGTGTGTGTGTGTGTGTGTGTGTCTGAGTGTGTGTGTGTGTGTGTGTGTGTGTGTGTGTGAGAGAGAGAGAGTCTGAGTGGGTCTCTCTCCCTCTAACTGCCCCTTTGCTTCCTTATCTCTCTCTCTCTCTGCGAAGGGAAGAGAGGGCAGCACCCCCATGCCCAAGGGCAGGGTTCCACCAATGGTATGCTGCGGATGGGAAGGGTGGGCGGGGTTTGTGAACCGACTGTCACGTCTCTCAGGGCATGTTTTCGTGAGTCCCATCGTCTGTGTCTCTCGACCGTCCTAGAGGTTACGGCTGAGCTGTGCAGCGGCACATGGTTGACTCCAGCACAGAACTGGTCCAGAAAGTGGACGCTCGGTGTCTGTGACATTATGTAAGGGGCCGCTAAAGTATAGTTTTATTTTGAAAAGCTGTCAACCCGCTGATCTGTGCAGTTCACCTGTAAATGAGACAGAAACGTCCTCTAACGTAGCAGCGAAGCTATTAAATGGTGCAATGCAACGCAGCTCCCTTCCAGTCAAAGCCACAAGTTAGAGTCCAGGTTGGTCCCATTCACTTGTGTAGGATTGTGTGTATATATCTATAGGACCTAATCCATATGAAAAGCCCGTTTTACTTTTCACACCAGTGGGAAATCACAGAAATTATAAAAGTCTAAAATATTCCAGACATTTTGAGAATAATTTCGAAAAAAAACACAATATTGGATATATAATATATAAATTATGACTTTTTCTTAATCCTTTTCCCCTTTGGCTGAATACTCCGTCATAAATAACAACAATAAAATACTTCCTCTGTGATTCTGGGGATCGTCTGTACTCACTGATGCTGTTCACCTGCCCTTTGACCCCTTCACTCTCCTGATTGCACCGTTTAATGCTCTCCGTCGTCTGTGTGTCATCTAGGTGTGGTAATGTTGTTGTTGTGTAACGTGTGTGATGCTTTGAAACCGGTTGTTAATGCGAAGTACAACACTCATGAACATTAACATGACAGTGTTTGTGTGTGTGGCTGATAGACTGTGTGTGTGTGTGTGTGTGTTTGAATAATGTGTTTACGTTATTATATTTGTTTGAATAAAAAAAGGAAAGTCTGCCCTTATGAGTAATATTCAAGTCTGAGGTGAAGTCATCTCTTTAGAAATCTATTTGTATTTTATTTGTCCTTAATTAATGAACGAGGCAAACTGTGGTGCTGAAAGTCTCAAGGGTTTAAAAAGTACAAGCTCATTTGAGCTTTTTTTTCAGATCCATCCATTAATACTAGAATTGTTAATATATTTCCATTAAATAAGCTCATTGAAGTGGTATTAAAGTGTATTTGTATAGAAATGGAATATGACCGGTGACAGTGTGTGTCAGGTTTGTGTCTGTACTCCAGTCGAGGAGCTCAGCTCTCTCTCTGCATCACCCCCCCCCCCCCGGCTCTCTGTTATAAAACGTTAACCACATCCCTCTGTTCTGCCCTCCTTTTTTCTTTCTTTCTTTTTGTTTTCTTTTCCTCCACCTCCTCCGGGAATGTCCTGTCGCTCTCTCTCCACCCTGTCTGTCTGTCTGTCCGTCCTCTCTCTGTCTGTCTGTCTGTCTCTGGCTGCGCTCTGTCAGCTATAAAAAGGCTGCCTTTCATGAGGAACAGATCCAAGGACAAAGACAAGGCCAAGGCCATCTACCGGCGCTCCATGTGTAAGACCGCCGTTAGCCGCCACGCTAGCCTCCCTCCCCCTCTCCCCCTCTCCCCCCCGCCGCCTCCTCTCCCTGTCCTCGTCACACTAGGAGAAACAAAGAGGAACGGTCACTGATCTCACCGTGTGTCTGCAGTGTGGGGGTGTGGCAGTTTCACGTTTCAAACCTGCTGCAGTCACTCGTTTGTGATGTCCTCACATTTAATATTCATCCGATGTCTCCTAGAGATGAAGATTCATTAAAGATTCAAGTTTTGTTGCATCGTAGTCGTAGCCCCACGCTGCGTTTGGTGACATCAGTGACTCGTCCTTTTTCCTAGTAACCTTAACCCCTCCGCCTCCTCCTCCTCCTTCGTCTGCCGCCTCCACCTCCTCCTGTAGAGCATCTACTCTTTTATCTGCGTTCACCAGTGTCACTTTACTTTCTCTGCTAACAAGACAAACTTCACTAACTGAGTGTGAAAACAAAGCTTGAGGGTTGGTCTCACAGAACAAAAAGCATCATGAGTGAATTCTGTCTGTCGTGTTTCTCACAGTTTGACTTTCCTCTCTCGTAGTTCTGAGCCTTGTCTGCCAAAGCTTATGTTTCAGTTTAGTGATTGTGGGGAATCACTCGGCAACGGGCCACTTATCGGGCAGCTCTGTCTCGTGCTCTTGTGGTTTCTTTTTGTTTTCTGTAAACCGAATGAAAGGCTGTGTGTGTGTGTGTGTGTGTGTGTGTGTGTGTTCAGAGAAGCAAGTGGGGGTTTGCCTTTCATGTGCCTGTGCTGTGTTCGCTCCATCTTTGATTACAGCATGACTCTTAAAAAGAAAATCCACCAACTGCCTGATCACCGCCGCTCACACTCACCATGGAGGACTTGAAATGGAGAGTCTCTCTCTCTCTCTCTCTCTCTCTCTCTCCTCTCTCTCTCTCCCTCTCTCTCCTCTCTCTCTCTCTCTCTCTCTCTCTCTCTCTCTCTCTCTCTCTCTCTCTCTCTCAGCCTGCTGCATTTCAGATCTTATTCTGCTGACATGGACTCTCTGAGACTCAGATCTTTTATGTACAGTGCTGCTGCTGCTGCTCGGAGCAGCTCTGCATGTCTTCATGCTTCTCTTCCATCACATACAGCTCAGTAAACAAAGTGCATAAAGACAACAGCCTTTAAATGTGAACAACTCAATAAAGAAATGACTATCTGGCTGAGATGGTGCAGGAATGAAGAAAGAAAAAACATGTGGCAGCCATCTTTATGCACTAACTATTTTATTTTTTGATTATACTCTGCCTGCATGTGGCGTGAGTTCTGAAATATTGAATGCTGCATTCTTCAAGATTAATTTATAATGACATAATCAAGATAAAACCTACATATAAACTACATGAAGGCACTTTTTGCATCCCAGAGTCACTATGTCCCACAAACGGGATGCAAAATGACTCGGACATCACATTTAAGAAAATAGTTTTATCGTCTGATTTGTCAAATGGATTTCTTACAAATCATTTGGCTTCAAAAGCTTAGACATTACTCAAGTGAGATAAGATGTATAACTTTATTCCCTCCGTCCGTTCAGCCATGAATGACCTGCTGCAGACCATGGCGGTGGCGGGCGGTCCCGGGGCCCAGTGGGCGGGCAGTATCGAGAATCTTGACGGCGCTGAGGGCGGCATGACGGGGAGCAGCCAGCGCGGCGGGCAGCGCATGAAGGAGCTCGCCTTCTCCACCAACGCCATCGACTGTGCGGCCCTCACCCTGCCCAGTGCAGGACGCAGTAGGGCCAAGCTCCGGCTGCAGGTCAAAGGTCAGGGTGCTGCTATTATAAGGTGTAAGAATAGATCGATAGGGGATGATATGTTGGGGATGAATGTTTCCCCTGTAAACATATAGTATAATAGTGGACGTCTGAAAATTCCTATGAAATCGTAAAAAGCAGATGTAGCATCACTCTGGTCTGTGTTTCAGCAGATAATGTCTCCTGCGAGGACGTTGCCTCCGACGACCCAAAGAGTCAAGGTAAGACTCGACATCAAACTGTCAAATGAAAAGGAAAAGACAGGAGTCTGAGGGAACCTTTTAAAACCAGGAATGTGAAAAGACTTGAAAAGCTCCCAAAAAAAAAAGCAGGTCATGTCCCCGGTAGGTTTAATCTTTGGGCCGCGCTCCCGCTCTTCAATTAAAACCTGATCTACAGCTGGAAAAGCAATTTTTAGTGCAGAGCAAAAGAGCGAGGGAGAGATCAGCCTCCATTGGAAGGAGGATTGACTCCATTCCAGGCTTTAGGGTGTTATCCAGGGCCGTTAATCTGTTGTCAGGCAACTATCCATCAGTTCTGTGCTGCTTTAATGTCGATGACCCAGTTGTTAAACTGCCACAAAACTACTGACACACATTCTTAGCACTTCCACTAAGTCTGCACCCTCATGCCATCACTGCTCTTTCTTTTAAACTGTTTCTTTTATTAGATTTAATATGTTTTGTTCCCATCCACTCAAACCATTAAACCTGCATGGTCCCATATGATCGTCACATTGGTTCCGCAGGGCATCGGTGGAGCATTAGTGCCGAACCCGGATGCTACTTAGATGATTATTTCCCAGAATGCACTCATAAAATCCAATACTGCCAGACGCAACGTTCCGGTACATCTCTGTAATGGCTGGAGGAGACGGCCCTCGACTCTCACACACCGGACATTACTTATAATGTATCAGCCATTATCTCATCCACTACAGATGGTATTATATGCACAGTCTTTTAACCATCTCTATGTAACTTTAACTGGGCAACAGCGCCCCCTGCAGGCAGACATGGTGATTAATACTGCAGGACTGAACAGTGGATATTACCCACGATCCCCAGCTTCCTGAGTCTGTGTGTGAAATGTGGTGCAGCTTGATTGAATCTAAGGACACTCTGAAGCTATTCTAGATCATCTATGCATCTGTGTGTGTATCGTGTCAGGCCTGCGGGTGTATAGCAGTGCTTTGGCTCTTTATCCTTCCCCTGTGGAGCGTTAGGTACAGAGCGCCCTGTAGCATCTGTAGCAAGGGACAACTTCTTGGCACTGAATCCAAGCTGAGCCACGGCTGGTTTGATACCAATCAGTCATTTGCAGTCGTCCATGTCCTGAAAGGCAGTTTGAGATGATTTCACAGTCTCTGGTTTCCTCTCGACAAACACAGGAAAAAAGTATTTTTCTTTCCTCTCACTTTCTACTTCTACCATTTCTTCTTTTATTACTAATGATCTCCATCGGCCTGTTATCCAGCCCCGGGTCTATCAGTTCTCCTTCTCCCTGGATTATGGCGTCCTGTTCCTCTCCGTCAGTAGCTTTCGTTCCGACCTCTTGTGGATGTGGCCTGGCACTCGGCCACCCTCCTTGTCCCTGTGCCTGGCAGCTGCCATCTGCTGCCCCAGCAGGAGGCGTCCTCTCAAACTGTCGGCGTGTGCCTACGTGTTACTCTTTGTGTTGCTGCATGTTGTAGACGATACATGGATGTGTATATACAGCCTAACTGTGTGTCTATTTGTGCGTGTGCATGTGTCTTCCCTCTTATCCCTCACCCAGCCACCGCCAGACCCTCCAGTCTCCATAGCAACAGGACCACCAGTAGTAATAGTAACAATAACTCCCACCTCACTTCTCCTCTAGAGGGCAAAGGTACGCACCACCTTTCCTTAATCCCCCTCCTCCACCTCTCAACCTCTCTCTCCATCCTTTCACTCCCTTTGTCTTTTTCCTAAATGTCTTTATTTATCTCTCCATGGCATCTCAAGCAGCAAAAGCAAATAACATTAAAGTATTATTTGATCATTTTAAAATACATTTCTCTTCAATTATCGAATTCATTACTTTACATATTGGGTAAAAATATATGCTGTAGTAAAAGCAGAATGTCTCCATGGTCTAATCATTGCCTCCCGTCCCCACAGGCACGTTGAACGGCAGCCTCAGCCGCCCTCACAGCGAGAGCAGCGGCGAGTTCAGCCTGAGCCTAGACCAGGAGGTGTGGTCGAGCAGCGGCAGCAGCCCCGTCCAGCAGCCCACCTCCTCGCGCTCCTCCCACCAGAGCCCCCTGCAGCTGCGCAGGTCACTCGACCCGGCCGGCGCCGCAGGAAGCCCCGGACAAACCCAGATCAGGAAGACGGGATCCCCGGCCAACGAGGTGCTCTCCCTGCAACAGTTCCTGGACGAGGGCATTGATCCTGCAGAGGTGAGGCCTCAAACTTTCTGTTCGATCAAAACTTGCTCATAAAGATATTCTCAGCTGTGACCAGGCTGGTTTGCAGATATTCCATTTACAAGCTCAAATGCTCAATTTTTGGAGTCAAATGAACGAATATACTTAAATATTCAACAAAAACTTTCTTTGATAGAGCTGTACACCATGTGTTTGATGGTGTTGTACTATTCCTCTGTCTTCTGTAGTCTGGCAGTCAGGAGAACCTCACTGTGGACTCGCCTTGCCTCTCCACCTCCTCCGAGCACGTGCAGAAGGAACGCACTACCACAAAGGGCCGCGGCATATTACGCTCCGCCAGCGGGAGAGCGGCTCCGGTCAGCTCCGAACGCCCGCCCAGATCCACGGGACAGCCGGGGCGCCCCACCCTGCGGAAGGCGGAGAGCACCCGCGTTAGAGGCTCCGTCCCAATGCGCTCCAGCCTCTCCTCGCAGGGCAAAGCCACGTCCGTCTCCGAGCGCCTGGACTCGACCGCCTCCACGCTGCCCCGTGCCAGCAGCGTCATTTCCACGGCCGAAGGCACCACGCGGCGCACCAGCATCCACGACCTGCTCTTGAAGGACAACCGGCAGCCTGTGTCAGTCGACATTTCTCCTCCCATCGCCTCCACCAAGGCTGGGGTACGCTCCAAGCCTACAGCCAGTGAGTACCCCCCCGACAGCTCCAACCTAAAGGGACCCCTCATCACCACCGCCCCCCTGCCCAAGTCCCTCAGCTTACCCTGCCATAGCTTGGAGGACCCCGACCTCTCCACCCTCGAGTCCTTCCTCGGCCCTTCCTTCACCGTAGAGTCCGTGTTCATGGACTCCATTTTTAGCGAGTCAGGGGGCAAAAACCTCCCCTTCCTGTCTCTAAACCCCACCCTAGTCAGCAACATCAGTGGGCCACCTGTTACAAATAAACCCCCACCTGCCGCACTTGTCCCAAACCACGACTCCACCCAAAACCAGACCCCTCCCTGCCAATCTAATGGCCAAACGAGATCCGACCCGGCCAGCCCGGAAGCCTTTAACAAGGGCGTCGACCCCAGTCAGGAGAATAATTCGGACCAGTCACTGAACCCAGAGGACAACCAGTCCCTGTGGTACGAGTACGGGTGTGTGTGAATGACGAGGAGGGTCCGGCTCGCTGATCCGACTTAAAGAACGGACGGACAAATCCTCGTCCTCCTCCTCTGCATGTATTTATCAGAGCACTGTCTGTCTCTGTGTGGTGGATTGGTTTCCATGGTGCTGACCGGTGATTTGTTTTGTTTTTATTTTGTTTTTGTCGCCTCCTCCTTTTTTTCTCTGTCCCGGACTTTGAATGTTCCTCCGTCCAACAGCCTTTATGTCCTCATCCGATCTGTGTCACTGGCTAACAACCATCATCTGCTTTAATGGGATCTGTTCATATTTCTGTTTAGAGCTTGAATGAAGACTCAGCCCCAAAAGTAAACCAGTTAAAAAAAAAATCAAAGCATTGCATTGTGGGACAAATAATATATTCACTTGTGGTTTTTATCATAATGTTTTATGGGAGTGTATTTTGTTTGTGTGTGTGTTTCACTTACCTGCATGGCTTCGTTCTGTCTCAGTCATTTTGATTCCTGTGATCAAAATGATCCTCTTTTTGTTTCCTTTCAGTGTGAACTGTGTGTGTGGGGTTTTTTGTACATTTTGTTGTATTTGCTTTTGCATATATTAACTGGAGACCTTTTGGACGATGGGCTTCGACCTGGTTGACTTCGTGGGCTGGTGACAAAATGATGCAGCTTCATTCTCTCAGCGATCTGAGCGGAGGATTGAGTTCAGTGACGGTAGAGGAACACGAGGAGAGCGATTATTATGCTTCAGGCACTTTTTTGACAGAGTTACAGACACAGGGAGTTCGTCAGAGTAAGTTGAGGACAGTTTGTCTCATCGTTGTGGGAATGAAGCTCCATCATTTCTTTGGGTTTCTGGAAACTTTAAACATCCCGACGCACCACACCTAGAGAATGGATATTATTTGATTATGTATTTTTCGATTGACAAGATCTTGTACAGATTGTTTTAAGTTATAATCAAAGACGAGCACTGTGTAACATGCTGACGCTTATGGAACCGTCTGCGTCTGGATCCTTATTTATTTCTGCTTTTTGTTTTGTTGTTGTTTTTCACTTTGCGTTGTCCGTTCTGAAGTTGCATGATTGTATTTATCTCGAAATCCAGACGTTCAGGCTGGTGCAAGGAAGATGAAAATGTTCTGCTCACTGTCCACAGATGTAACATGAACATTGCCTTTGTCCTACAGATGAGGAGGGCAGAAAGTCTAAGAGCAGGAGCGGGGAGCAAAGCTGCTAAACCCTGCCTCCTCCCCCCCCCCCACACACACCCTGGTCTGTCTGGTAACATGCTGTGAGCGCGTGGTGAGTGAGTGCTGCCCGAGCGGCAGGAATAAGGGGTTGTGGTGGTGGTGGGGGGGGTGCAGCATGGTCTCCATGGGAACCTAAAACATGGTGTAACAGATGTCGTCCATCCTGCCGTGCACTTGCCTCCCCTGCTTCTCTAAGCTGTCCCCCCCCCCCCTCACTGTCCCGTCCCACTGTCCCCGTGCTGCCAAACGCCTGCACAGAGCCTGACGGGACCCGGTCTGCATGGCATATGGGCCGTCTTTTACCACGCTGCTCTGAGTGGAGGAACACCTGTGCTCCCAAGTCCCCCAGAAAAGAGGAGTCCCATGACTCCAGCAGCTCCGCACCCCTCCTCCCTGAAGTTACATGTGTCCCTCTGCTAAAGAAAAGTAGTCCCATTTACCGCGTATTGTTGCTGCATGGCTTTGGTGTAGCGCTGAAATCCCTCCTCCCTTGACACTGCATGTAGACCCAGGCTGGCTGCTGTCTCCTCTTGTTCGTCACTCTTCGTCACAATCTTAACTGAACCAATTTCTGACTTTTAACCTTCTTCTTTCTATTTTCCTCCACCTGTCCTCCTTCACTTTTTCTAATCTGTGCCCTTCTCTTTCTTCTCGGACTCTTTCCGCTCCTCTTTGCCTGCCTGGGACTCAGAGAGAGAGGTGGCCTTGGAGCTGTGTGTCTGAAGCCTAGTAGAGTTAATCTGCTGAGACCGTCTACAGTGAGAAAAGATTGTATATGCCACTTCTTTTTTTGTTTTTTTTTTGGAATCCAGGACACTTCAGTAGAGAAACGTAACCTCCTGCTCTGTTTTGTTTTTCTTCCTTGAATCAAGGAAACGACAGAAAAATACTAGAAAATGTTGCGGTGACAGTTTTTTTTTTTCTTCCTATGAAGTCTGCTGTGGCAGATTGCACTGCCACGCGTCGGACTCTGAGATGTGCACTGCCACGCGTCGGACTCTGAGATGTGCACTAGTCTCTGCGGACTAAGGTTAAAGTGCCAATGTTCACTCGACAGCCAAAACGGGCGATTTTCAAACCAGACTGATGTCTCCATGTTGGACCTTCTGTGACAGCCGGACCTTCTTCTGCCCGATGCCATGATATTTGAAATAAATATTGCTTTTTTTCAAAACGGGCGACACAAAACTCATCATTTACTGCGGATCTTACGAACCGCTTTTCAACACATGACAGCACAAACATTTCAGACTCAATCCGCCGTCGTCAGACCGACGAATCACAATCTGCATGGAGCAATCAATCCATCAATCAGCCAATCATCCCCCTTCCTTTGTCCGGTCAAAGGTTTGAGTCCAGTGGGGATTCCTACTCGCCAGGATGCCAAAAGGACTGGAAGCCATGGCAGCTGTGTGATTGGCGTGTGCTGCCTGCCAATGACGGTTGTGTGATCTGAGAGAGACTTTTTGGGGATTGTTCCAGGTCACCTATACGACAGAGAAACACCCTTCATCTTAGCTTAAATTATAGATATATCTATATATATATATCATCATACAGTAGCTCATTGATCTAATCACACTGCATCATCTCATCTATCGCTTCCTATCCTGCTCTGAAACTAGAAAGACAGTAAAAGCACACTGACGGTTCATAGACACCATCACAGTCTCTCGTGTTGGACTCTGTGAAGCACCGTTCATCAATGGGACCGGACCACTGGACTGTAGGTGACCTGTAACTCGCCCCGGTGCATTTACAGAACATGTGCACATTTCTGTTGCTGTGATGTTGAACATGATGGATGAAGATGATGATGAGACCCAGTGTTTTTCTCCTTTTCCACTTTTACATAAACCCATTTGATGTAATTAAAACTCATCAAGACGAATGTGTGCCGTGTGTTTAATGCCCAGTTGTCCACAGTGTTCCTGCAACGTGGTCAGTAAGGAACATGCACTCTCTTACATAGTCCATGCACATGTAGAAAACTTGCTTGAAAATGTCCTTATGAAACATATTTGATGACAAAAGATATGCTTTTCCATTTCATATGAAACTTGTGCAGTATTCTACTATTCATTTTAACATCTTTGAAATAAATCCTACTTGTTGCATCTTTGCAGTGTTGTAGTGTTGAATCACACTCAGCTGCCAGTTTATTAGGAACAGCCAGTTAAAACAGGCCTGCAGTCAATTCCACCTTCATCGGGGATTCATTCGTTTTTTGTTGAAACTCTTAAAAGGTGTGAATACAGCTTTACAATCACGTTGGAAGCTGTAGGTTGTGGTGCTGTTTAGTGGTGGAAAGTATCAAAGCACATTTACTCAGGCAGCACTTCAGTACAGAGCTGAGGTACTTGTACTTCAAGTATATTCATTCTAGGTTACTTTCTACCCCAGTTTATTTCACACTTAGTACCCCACTTCAAAATCTACTTCAGTCAGCTCCACTTCAGTCAAATATCATAAGAGGGCTGCTAACATAATTCTGCATTAAAACAATCCTCGACAGAGCAATTTATTTGTGAATACTTTCTAAGTAGTCAATTTTGGGTACATTTACCTTTTATACTTTATTACAGCTGTAAATATTTGGCGTTAAATGTGTTTACAAAAGGTGTTATAGTATTTTGTCCTCCCTCTTCACATCAGTGATGGTTGACCAAGTACCAGAAACACATCAAATATTTGTTTTGTGTTTCAAATATTAAATTTCTCCTCATTTGTGAAAATAGGACAAAACATTCTGGTTAATGTGGAGTGTTTTCAAAAAACTACAGGCTTCTATTACACCTCAGTGGAGAAGCTTAATCGCAGCTGCAGAACCGACCGTCTCATTTCTCTATTCAGTGAATCGTTCTCCTTTTTGGCAAAACCTTGGCAAAACGATCACCAACAGCTCTGTCAGGGACTGAGGTTCTACCTCCACAGAGACGGGACTGGACACAGACGTCTGGTAAGTTTTTGCTGTTGTATGAGAAAAGATGCAATCGGCAACATTTGTGATTTAAGCTGCAACAATAGGAGAAATGGACCCACTGCTGATATTTTTAATAAACACAATTTCATTTTTCTAACAGTAACATGAAGAACAAACAAACACGTGATAGTTTTAAACGTATGATTTTTATTAACTGTTTGGTCATGCAAAAAAATCCAGCATCCAATTGAAACTCAGAGTATAGACGTATGCAGCCTCTTTAGTATCAGGTTACAATGCAATAAACGTACTTACAGAGGAATAGGGGTTTACGAGCTAAGGCTTCTCTAATCTTTTATGCATTCTAACGTGAGATAACATCGCTTGATTTCAAAACCTCAGACGGACCCATTTCATTTCCTCGAGGATGCAAGTAACATAGATTTTCATTTCTCTATCAAGTAAACAGTGAAAAAAATGACCAGAAAGTAGACATGCATACTTCTTCCATTTGTAAAAATGCATATATAGTGTGGCTGCTGAAGATCGTGGTGGTTTCAATTTTCCCCTTTTTGCGACATTGGTTTTGAGCTTTTCGAAGAATCTTTTTGTTCCCTCACTTCAGTCACGTACGGGTTTAATCTGACTGTTATTACATATTTGCCAAAGTATCTGAACTTTTGCACGTTTGAAAGTAAAGTTTATGTGAAGAAAGACAACAGAGGACAAGCTGCTTCAGCTGTGGAGAATAAACGTTCTCTTGTTGGTGCCATTAGCCTGAAGTTTAGATCTGGTCTCGTTTACTATAAAGTGGAAAATAATTATAAATTTGACATTGCAATAAATCTCAGCAGCTGAAACAAGGAGTTTATTCTTCTGGCAGTTTACGAGACAATTACCAATTACTTAATTAAGTTTTTTTCAGGGTACAAAATTTCAGATTTGACATGAAATAATTTAGAGATTAGAGATTAAATATTATACAAAAAGCCCTGCAAGTGACTCAAATTACATGGGTCATTTTTAAATCTTAAATTTAAATAAAAATGATCATGAAGATCTGTGTCTTTCTTGCTGCAAGATCATATTTATACTTTTAACGTCTTCATACTTTTCAAACAACTTGATAAAACCATCCAGATACTTTGGCAAACTCATGATTCGGCCAGTTTTAGATAACGGGTGAAGTTAAACTGCATCTTACTCTGTAATCTAAAACATTCCCACGATTGCACACACACACACAACGAAAAGAAAAGCATCTCATGTCGGTGGCATCAACAGACAACAGGCCCAGAGCCCACAGCACAGACAGAACCACCAAGAGCCATAAAAAAAACATCACATCGTCTCAGTACTGATTTTAAAAACGCTTTGTTGTCATGATGCAAAAAGTGTTGGTGAGGGGGAGGGGAGGGGGGGTGCACAGTTTTCATGGCGTGTCAGATATGTCACAACACTCAGAGAGACGATACAGCAGGACGGTGCCACAGACACACGATTCACGACAGCGTTAAAAACCTGCTGGGCTGCGTCAGTGCACACGCAGAGACGTGATGTGTGGTGACGTGAAGCATCGTGGTGGTTTCTGAGCATCAGCCCAACCCCCGGTGCACGGAGTTACCATGGAGACGGGACAGACGGCAGGCACAAAGTCACACGCTCACAAAGTTTCTACGACGCGGTGAAAGGAAAACAGTTGAACCACTGACACGTGTTCTGTCCTTAAAGCGAGAATCTCTGCTCTCACGTGCTTTTGTAATGATGTGTTTCTGCCCCGAGGTTTCAGCATCAACAGGAACAGTAAAGATCGATCTTGGCCTCCCTTCGCTTCAACCCCCAATTCTTTTTTATCGTTGTAGCTAAAACAAGTGATAAAAAATAACATCCAAACACTAACAACTACGACATTTACAGAAACTGACACAAGGGGCCGAATCCACTGATTGCCATGAGCGAAGGTCCCACGGCCCTCGAGCCGACGCAGCCCTCTTTCCCCTTTACGCCCTCCACATGCTTTTAACAGTGCACTTCACACAGAAGAACAGCGAGCCAAGACGGACGACGCACACACTTTAAGAAACACAATCCAAACTAGAGACAGGCACGAGGGGGACATCGTCCTCGTCACACAGGACAACCGGAGGGCGAAGGTCACACGGGTGACACGTGCCGAGTGCGAGAGGCGGGAATGATGGAAGCAGACAGGTGGAGAGGGGGGGGGGTTCCTGGTGAGCGGAACCTGAAGTTGCAGAAAGGCTCGGACGAGCAAACACAACAGCATCGAGTCTCTAAGTGTCTGTGCGGAAACAGTTCAGGCCGTTAGATCAGACGAGTCATGCTTCACACCAAACAACACATTTAAACACGTACAACTAAGACGGTGGTGTTGCTGTGTGTGTGTGTGTGTGTGTGTGTGTGTGTGTGTGTGTGTGTGTGTGTGTGTGTGTGTGTGTGTGTGTGTGTGTGTGTGTGTGTGTGTGTGTGTGTGTGTGTGTGTGTGTGTGTGTGTGTGTGTGTGTGTGTGTGTGTGTGTGTGTGTGTGTGTGTGTGTGTGTGTGTGTGTGTGTGTGTGTACACCCCAGGACCTCAAAGCAGAAAAACCAAACGCACATCCATCCCTCTCATGCTGTAACCCCCCCCCCCTCCCTCTTTCTGATATAAATATCTATTTATACACAACTCTATTAAATAAAGTCCCTGTTTTTGATTAAAAATTATCCATTTTTTTTCTCCAACACAAAATACTTTAAAATTCATAAGTCAGACGATAAAAATCAAACAGTTTAATGACACAATACAAAAAGTCAAACTAAGAACAAAGGTCCCTTCAGTAACATCACTAAACCCCTTTTTAAACCTCATGTCGTACCCGACACCTGAAATGGGTGTTACCTTTTAACATCCCCTCGTTTCCATTAACCCCACCACACACACCCCCCCCCCACCCGGTAACTGCAAAACAAACCGCACCTCTATCAGAGTCGACATCCGGCTGCTCCCTCAACACACAAAGAAATCCACTGTTTACACTTGACCACCCCTCAGTCCTATTCACTATGTGTGTGAAGTGTATAAATAACTCTTTTTTTTAAACATAATACTTTTCCAGACAGTGGACAGAACAAAGGGGGGGGGGGGGGGGGGGGGGAGAGAGAGAAAAGGACCAGGGCAGCACCACCCCTGTGTTGCCACCAGAAGCATGCACCACCTGCGAGGAGGGGCCCACATCAGCCGGGCCCCGGCCTCATCTAACTAGGGTTTGGACTGGATTGGTGTTGGCCGGTCACTCAGTCAAGCTTTTGATATATATACTTGTTTTGTTTTTGCTCTTTTTTGGTTTGGTTTATTTTTTCTGATAATATATTTTCCCCTCTTTTGTGTGTTTTTTTTAAATTTATTTTTTTACAACTTTCCAAGCAGCCTCGTTCCCGGCCAGGATCCAGGTGCCGATCCGGCCACGGAGAATAAATGCTCCAAACAGCTTTAGAGTTCAGGCAAAGCTGCAGAGGGAAAAATGAAGGATTAGATTATTAGAGCGTGAACAGTGTCCGAGGGGTCAGTTCATCCAGTAACTCAGGACATGATGGTTGGAGCATCGCTGATAAGTTTGGGTTGCAAATAACAACTCAAAATCCAAGAGAGAAAGAACATACATTACAAAATAATCTGAACAAATTGCACAATCGCATATTGCAAACTTTATAAACTGAATATATACAAAAACTAAAAAAGTCAAAGTACTACTCCTGCGTCTGACTCAGGATGTGCAGGACAATGTTTGTGGGAATCTTTTCTGTCGGAGCCTCCAGTAAATTTGTGTTGTCTCAGTTTTAATACAGACACTCACTCATCAGGAGAAGCCCCCCCCCCCCCCAGAGAGGAGGGGGAGAAAAACAATAAAGCTTTGCTGTCTTAAGGCAACAAGCTGCATATTGTTTTTAAGAGAAAATCCTGCACAATAAAAACCTTCAGAAGAACCAAATAACCTGTACAAAGTGTTTTTTTAACAGTCTGTCGTGACCCGTGCATGCGACATAAAACTATTACTGCCCCCGTCAGACTATAACAGTGATGTATTATCACCGTACCTGAGCCTGGGTTGTCGGTTCACTGCAGCGGTGCCGCCGGTGCTCCTGAGCAGTGGAAGTGCACATTGAGCCATTTGGCCTCGCGGCGATGCCACACGCGCGTTTCCTCCGACTGGCAGGAGCGCGGCCGGCCCTGGCTGTCCATGTACTGCGTCAGGCGGATGTAGGCGATGCAGGCGGCGTCCTCTCCGATCAGGTGCACGTGGGGGTTGAGGATGGTGGTGTGCACTGGCTTGCTGTTTTTACTCAGAACTGTGGGGACGGAGTTCAGATGTTGGATTTATCTGGTGTCAGGGAGCATTTCACATTTGACAGACTGAATAACTGAGAACCAGAGAGATTTTTAGGAGCTTCGACTCAAGCTGATGTCCCTTAACTCCTGTTTAACAAGGAATCAAATGTATTTATACGATTCTCAGAGCCCATACGTTGATTTGTTTGTGGTCTTTCCTCTTACTTCACACTGAAGGTGCAATGTCAGTGTCGGTTATGTTTGTTATAATGAAGTGTGGAAAATGCCCTGTGATTATTGCAGATTTCCCTACGGCGACAAATAAAGAATCTTTATATCCATCACACACACAAACATTGCTATTGGTCACATCTGTAAACTGTACAGAGACACATTCAGGACGTAGTAATGACGTGAACAGATCTCTTAGGCCTCTGATGAAGATCCACAAAACAGACTGAAACTGAACGTACGATTGTCGAAGTAGAACTTGTGGAAGTCCATTCCCTCCACCAGGTTTCCCAAAGCTTCCGGCTCAAAGGAAGTGAGTCCAGGGTCACAGATCCTCCTGTCGGAACAAGAGCAGACGTAAGGATTCTGTGATTTGAACATTTAAGTAATGAAGTGATCGTAAAACAAGGCGCTCGGAAGCCAACATCTCCACAGAGGCTTTTGTGTGAGTGGTATTTTCAGACTTACGTGTAAGCCTCAAAATCCCCGTTGTTGATGGCTTCAATCAGCTGCTCTGTCATCTTTATTATCTCCTGTTTACGAGCTGGAAGCAGTGAGATAGAAAGACGGATGAGGGAGGAGGGCAGGAGACAACCACAACACGGAGATGGGTTTTAAATGTGAACATGCAAGTATCGCGCCCCGTTTCACTGAGTCACTGCCTGGCGAGGCTGCGAACCTCTGACCTAAGTTCATCAAATGGGCGCCGCGCCTCCGGCAATAACGGCCGTGACATTTGGAGTCCGCCTGTGCAGAACACACCAGGCTGTTCTCTCTACGTTACATCCAGTGAATCACTAAATGTCTCCGAATATGAACTCAACTAAGCTCAACTGAGCTCCTGGTTCAACAGTCACAACCCCAAAAAACCCAGTGAATGTCTCTTTTTTCCAAATACCACCAAACTATGCAGGGAAAAAAATGACCTATTTACTCAGATACACCAGCAATTAACAAATTTAGTCACAAAGGTCAAGAGAATTAAAGTGCCACTCCAGAAAAGCACACACTGCAAACACACACCAGGGTTTATGTCTGACAAATAAGTCTGTTTGTCGCCCTGAGTCCTCAAACTGTAAACAAGTGGTAAAAGAATGTAGAACTGTATGAACGCTGCTTTAAGAGCCTTTTGCAAAACCACTGCACAACCTGCACGGCACTTACTCAGTTTGACGCTGCTGCCTGTAGGGGGCGACAGAGCGGACTCAGGTTCAGGACAGGAGCTCTGAGCTGCAGGGGCTGTGGGGCCGCTAACAGCCTCCTGCAGGGCGCCAGCTGCAGGTACAGTCACCCCAGTAAAATACCATTACATTTAGAATATAGCTGAGATTGATTTTCTATTCGACACTGAATATACGAAGCAGGAATTATAAGAAACTGGATTAGAAATTTAGGAGCGGTAGTCTGGACTGGAAGCCAGTGGGTGGCAGCAAAGGACGGGAGAGGGGGAACTCGTGCAGTGACGGAGAGATGGAAGGGAAGAGGTCAGAACTGCTGCTGCAGCTCTGTTGTTGAGTATCAGAGGGAAAAGTTCGGGACACAAAGGTCAGAGCTGAGAGTGGAGTCGGGTAAACTGCTGCTAACTTACAGGTGGGTGGTGGGCAGCGAGGAGACAGGGTCGGGGTCTGCTCCTCAACAGTGCTGCACTGGCTTAACACTGCACTGTCTGTACTAGTGGAAAGACAGACAGCAGCCACTGCCCCCCATCATAAGACAAACACACAAACAGAGAGCGTGAGATGATCAGTCCAGAAACTCATTAGTCAACAGATCCATAATATGTCCGATGAATGGGTTGTTGAAAGTTCACAGAGCACGAGGTGATTCAGCTTGTTTTTGTCGGATCAAACTCAGCAGTTGGTGGATTAAAAAGAAAACCAGCAAATCATCACTAGTTGAAATATTTGCTTCGTAAACGCCCCCAAAACAAATGATTAAAATAAACGTGAATGGATTCTCTCTCGATTCTCTTCCATCTAATTCCTTGACCAAACGCTCCGACTAATTAATTTCCTTATAAACGAAACACAGAATAAATGACACTGGTGCAGAGCTCAGTGAGGTGGAGACTGTGAGCAGCACAAACATGAGGACCACAGAGATCAGACGCATCAGATTTGAATGAAGTTTAGTTTAAAAGTGATGTTCACATAAGTTGCATCATACCAGGTGGTTTCAGCACAGAATTTAAACATGACTTTAACCTGCAGTAACTGTTTTTTTAATAACTTATAAGTGAACAGTTACTTTTTACACCATCGCCTTGAAGGTTATGTTTTCATTGGCGTTTGTTAGTTTCCGCAAAAACGACACGATCCAAGGAAAAATCCATTTAAATTTGGTGTTCTTTAAATATTCTTCCAGTTTCCACATTTGGAAGTTACAGAGAAACATCATCATTCTTTTGAATTCATGTTTCTGGCCACATCATAAATACAAGTTCCATAATATTCATAAAGTTCTGTTTTCCACCAACTCCTGAAAGACGTGATCTGGCTCGTGAGTTACTAACTTTGTATGTCAGCCATTTGGTGCTGAGTGGGTGGTGTTCAGTGGGTTTCTTTGTTGAAGCCATTTGCCTGCTGTGACCAAAACAACACCACGAGAGCGAGTTCTGTGGCTGACAGCTAAACAATGAGCTGAAGTCTACCGCTCCACAAAGAGGAGAAGTGACGATTCTCCTCCACAGCCTACTTCATCACATTGTTTCCACATTTAAAATATTGATCAGAAGTGAATTTGAGAACACTCAGATATCTGGTTGTGCTGGTGCAACAGGCTGCAGAGAGCCTGTGGCTGCAGGGCCGCAGGTACTGAGTGTCATTCTGGTCACGTTCCTCTGTAACTACCAACGTGTTGACCCGGTGCTTCATCTCAGAGAGCTGCTGCGTCCTCGTAGGGTCTGAGTAGACAAACTTCAAATTCATAGAACTTTCCTTCTAAATCAACTTGAACTAAATGTATTCAGCCTCAGAGGGAGACGGAGGAGAGAGCGGCCTCTCGATTGCATGTCACTCTGAGATTGAGTGCCGGTAAACCCACGGCAAAGCTGCTCAAGTAGCTAGATTAACTCTTTTCTGGAAAGCTGCGGGTAGCCCTGTCCTACTTCATCCACCTGAAAACATTCAGGCGTCATCCTCCGAGCGGAAGACGGCTAATTAAAGGCTTAGGTGGAGAGCGGCATTAATGCCGGCGTGCGTGCACACACACACACCGCCAATCAAGAAAGAGGCAAAGGTGCCGACACACGGTCGAGAACAGTGAGCGTCAGAGGTGTTAATGAGGATGTCACACCAAACTCTTGAACTGTTGAATAAAACTGTCTCTACACTTTCCACCATGTTACTTTTTACAGTGGACAACTCTGTATTTTTCCATATATACGTGCACAGGGTTTACATCACATTCATCTTTCCTGTGATGCTCACAGGCATCTCTCATCTGAACGGATTAACTTACTGGACGTAGGCGACAGCAGTGGTGGAGGAAGCTCTCAAACATTTTACTTAAAGGTAGAAGAAAAACTTTTTATAAGCCGGGAAAAGTTTCCCCAAAGTCAAAATCAGTGGGTTTTGTGTGGGTTGTATTTTAGTTGTGTAGCCTGATCTCGCAGCTTTTCCTGGATTATCAACCCTTTATGTAAAAGTACATCAAGATCTACCCAAGTACAACTAAAAGTAAAATAAGAATGTTGTGAACATGTGGCACAAGGCTTTGTCAAACTGTAGTGGAGAAGAAATTATAAATATATATTGTGGAGTAAAAGTAAAAAGCACCTGAAAAAATGAATCTATTTAAGAAAAGTACAGATATATGAATTATTTACTTAAGTACAGTCACAGAGTAAATGTACTTGTGCCACTGAAACCTCTCCCCAGCAAACATGCATTACCTCTAATATAAAGTGAAGAAATACACCAGGAGTTTGTCATAATGTTCTGTGGATGTAAAGTGAACCATGCAGAGAAGGTGGAAGTTGGACAAGTACCTTTCCTACCTTTCATGTCCTCCTCTTCTGCGTTATTACAGCTCTCTGTGGAGCCCTGTCAGAGAGAGAGAGGTCCAGACGCAACAGAGGGAGGACAGAGGAGTGGGTGGGAAGAGAGAAAGACAAGGAGAGACAGCGAGACAAATCATTCTTTTAATGCGTCAGTGAGACGGGATCGGGGGGACGGTTTGGACACTCTGCCCACATGGACACAGAGACAACCTGACGGACAGATGGACGGGTGGACGACTCCCTCCCAGGAGCACAAACCAGCCAGGACAGCAGCGAGGGGAAGCACGGAGAGCCACGCACGGCAGAGAGTGTGCGAGCGAACTGAACAGCTGTCACTAAATTTAACACAAGTGTGTGTGTGTCGCTGTGTGTCTGTGTGTAACTGAAGCAAGTCAGTGTTGTTAAGAATCAGTGAGAAAAGAGTCAAGAAAGGTTTGTAACCAGTGTCGACATTTAGTGACCTACACAGAGCAAATACAGAGGTTAGAGCTGGTTCCAGGTTTAGGAACAGACCTGAGGTCAGTGTTAGAGCTGCTGTTAGAGGCTGTGCAGGATTTTCTCTTTTAGATCCGTGTGAAAAGGAAACCACCAGAGTAAAGATACCTGAGTTAAATAGATAATTAAACTTCACTAAATAAGGTGAAAAAGACAGTATCTCAAAAAATAGAATCTTTTAACCAATAACGTTGAAACTAAAAAGTAAAAATATATTTTAACAGATTAAATTTGCCTTAAAATTATGCAATAAACGTAATTGCTAATTATCTTCCTTATTTTTATTATCTTTTATCCATTTATCTATTATCTAAAATTGAATCACCAATGAACTTTAGTAGTAAAGCAGCAGGCAACTCCTGCATTCAAGATTATTCATATATAAATTATAATTAGTGTTTTTTAATGTAATCTATTACAAATAAACATTGAAAGTCTACAGTGGCTCTATAATTGTAAACACAAGCTGGTGCTCTACTGATCTGCTTCCAGATTTGAGGAGTTCAGATGATTCCAGTCAGGAGGAGGAATATTTGTCTTTTTTTGGGGGGGGGGGGACAGTGATGTATGAAGTAATATTCAGAGAAAATCCTCCACGTGTTAGTAATGGTGGCTGGTGGCTAGTGGTGGCAGGAGGAGCGGCTTACCTTGGTGCCGTCAGCTGGGTTGTGTACCACAGTTGTCTGGGCTTCCTGGGGGGAGGTAGGAGACACTTTACCATGCAGGGATGGAATGGATGAAAAAGGGGAAAAGGGTGGAGGGGGGATTCACCAGAGAAGATGCCAGGGAATATCAACGTATTCCGCGACGACAGACACAGACACGTGTGTGCTCGCAGAGGAGCTGCAGTACAGAAGCTGTGGATCACTTCTGGTGAGTTAATAGATGACGTTCAGCGTCCTGTCGTCTACAGGATCTTTTTTGAATCCTCCAAAATGCACTAACAGCCATGAACACAAATATTCACCTGCCAGGGTCACGACTGAGGAGGAGGAGGGTCCTGTGAGTGAGTGAATCAACAACCAATTTCAAATTTCTGACTCATTTATCGTTTTATGGTTGATATCAACCATCTGTATCTGCTGCATTAGTGATTGTGAAGCCGCTCCTCATCCTCAGTCTTGACTCTTCCACACAAACATTCAGCAATAAGCAATTCAACATCTCTGAGTCATCACAGTCACGGTGGTTAAGTCACACTCCTGATCCCGACCAACACCGAAACCAACACCAGGAACCTGAGAACATGCAGCCCCTTGATTACATGTTGGATTGTGGGGAATTCAAAAGGATTTAAACATGTTTTGGGTATTTTAAGCCTTAATTATAAGCATCTAGTGATTTACTTAATGGTGAAAGTAAAGTTCCTCTGTGTGTTTCATGCTGCACGTTTGGAGAAAGCTTTGTTCAAGCTCTATTGTATGTTTCATATTTGGCTCTATTACACAACATATACAATAACAGGGGCTGCATCCTCATACGATCCTCATGTCTCTATTACACGTCCGCGCCAGCTCCTGTTTTACCCAGAACTCCTCATCGTCTACATATCGAAGAGCAATATCGTAAAAATAACCCAAACCCGTCTTTTGATGTTGTAAGATGTTCAGGGTTTGTATTTTTCGAGCTCTGCTTTCCAAGAAATCGCAATAACCCCCGTCTGACTTCAAAAGCAAAGCGCCGGAGCTCAGGTGACACACAAAGGAGTCACCGGGGCTTGATTGAAGCGTCTGCTGTTGTGCCGCAAAATGAAAGTCATTCGTCTACCTATCGATGTTGTGCACTGTGTAAATATATATATATATCCACAGGAGGTCTGGGTAAAACACAAGCCAGGGGAGACGCTCCCAACGAGAAAAAACACAACACAGCCGTTTAATTTTAAAATCGTCAAATCCACCGGCAACATCACAATAATCTGTGTTCACGACAGAAGCAGAGAGGATGAAGGACAGATAGATTTGACTCAACGTGGAATGTGACAGAAAGATGAGGACTAAAACATTAAAAAGATGGAGACAGTGACGTGGTGCCAGGGAAAAGCAACGTGAGAGAAACCAAATAGAGATGGGGTACCATTGGTGCTGAAGATGACATGCTGCTGTCTTTGGTGCTGCTGCTGCTGACTACACTGTTTTTACTGCTGTCTCCCTGCGACTGGGGCAAAGAAACACAACACAGAATGACTCCCACTGCTCCCACTGGGTCTAAACCTACAAACCACAGAAAATAGAGCCGGTAAATGGCCGATATCACTACCCCACATATTGTAGGACGGTAAGATTTAAAGCTACATAATCCAGGAGGGGGACGTTCGATGTTCGATGCCTTGTGCATTTCACAGTTGTTGTTGTTGTAGTTTTTAAATCCTCCTGTTGGTCTGTTGATCTTTAACATGACCTCTCTTTATCATCAGGAGCAGATTAAACGTCTTCAACAAGTTCCTAATGTGTTGAACTGATACGCGTAGATTTTGTTTCCATTATAAACCTGTTTATTCATTAACTGACAAGCTCTTTGAGTCTAGCATCCTTTTTTTTTTTTACACCTGCTTTCAACGACTAAAACTTCCGCAGAAAGAAAATAGAAAAAAATACAGATCAGTCAGTACATGCATTTCAAATATAAATATCACAAATTTAAATCTAAAACAAGTTCCAGAAATGAAAGTTTTTGAAAATAGTCACCAGTCCAGGTCTGTGCATGCAGTGAGAGGCCTTGAGTTTGTTCTCTAATTGTTGAGCGTGTGCGTGGAAGTGTGTAGTATTTGTTATTTAATGACTCAAACCAAAAGTTAACCAAACATTGGCTTTTCACCCATTTTTTTTTCTTTGTCCAGACAGAAATGATCCTCCATAGATTTTACACATAACTCAAATAACCTTTCATTTCCAAATTGCAGTGTTTGGGGAATTAGTACCGAGGAGTTAGATGCTCTCTTGCTCACAAATAGCATAGAGTTTAAATTTTATCGTGAAAATATTTAAAGTAATGAAAAGATTATGATGCAGAATTCGCACAAAAAAACCAACATAATTTACTAAATTACACTAAGTTTCTAACAAGCCTGAACTCTTATCTGCAGGTGACCAAGACAGCGTTTTGATTCAGAGAAAGAAAACAACTGAAACTCAAATCAAAAAATAAAAGATGATACAATAAATATACAATAGTTAAAAATGGGAAAATGATTGTATATTGATGTTAACGGTGATTTAAAAAAATTCTATGAGGTCAGGGATGAGAAATTTGTTGTTTAAGTCAAAATGCCTGATTTTGCCTGTGTGTTTGTGTGTTTGTCATTTGTCAGGTTTGGAAATGGTTTCGGTGACACCTATGGCAGAACAGGGGAGCCGAGATGTTGGATGAAGTTAGGAAATCCAAACAAAAAGCGGACAAGACGTAAAATGTCATAGACGACGCCTCAGGCATCTCTGGGCAACGGGAGGGAAAAATCAACTGAAACGGGGGGGGGGGGGGGGGGGGAGAGGAGGAGGAGTAGACTCGGAAAGAAGAGGAGGGACGAATAATGAAAAATGGATGAAAACGACAGAGCCGATCTCACCATCAAACAAACACTCGAGCTGGACTTCCTTTTCTGACAGACAGCAATGGAGAGGAGGAACAAAAATAAAGGGTCATTGAGAAACAAGGGACGAATCAAAGTAGTAAAAAAAATTTAAATTAAAAAAAAAAAGAAGTGAAGCTGCCATTTTGATCCCAGAAAGAGAGAAAAAGAAAAAACAGCTGCACAGGAGCAGAGCTGAGACAAGAGGGATACTAAAGTAAAAAAGAATCAGCTGCAACCAGGATTATTTTATTTATTTATTTATTTTTTTTTAAAAGGGAAAATATTGAAACCACCGGTGGAGCAGTTTGTTTTTTTGGAGGGCTGGATTATCTATTGTTTAATTTACTGTATGTAAGAGGAATTTTGTGTTGGGCGCTTGTTGATCATGGCGCTTCACTGCATGCACTGAGGCTGTCGATCAAACCGAGCAGCAGGACGTGATGGAGGCGCGAAGCGCAAAGAAGAAATAAATGGTGGTAAAAACAAACATCATCCTAAACGTCTGACTCTTCATCATGTCCCTTATTTGCTCATAAACACGATCGACCCACAACTTGATATTTTAATGTCTATCTTTTCCACTGAGCCACAAAAACATTTAAATCAGATTTAACAAGAGTAGGAAAAGACTCTGGAACACAGAGGTAATACAACTTAAACACAGGTTATTACTGAGCAGTTAGGGTGACAGATTGAAAGGGAGACAGCAGAAGACAGGAAGAGTCAGAAAGACAGGGAGAGTCGATGAGTCCCTCTCGGGTCAGAGCACTTACCTTCACACCGTCCGACTTTTTGTTTAGTAAAGATTTGCACGCTGAAAGAAAGAGAGGAAAGTGTCACACAACCAGCGAAGAGGCTGAGGTCGCTCGCTCAGCAGAACAAACTCAAATAAATTAAGTCCAGTGATGAAGTGAACCTCATTTCACAATAATATATCTCTAAGAGAAGAACCGCTGCTTAATGTTTAAAAGGAAATTTGATATTTATGACACTGAGAATGAAAAACAAACTAATTTAAAAACATTATTAAAATTTGTTTCAGAGCAGGTGTTTATCCCTTTTGTATTCCAATGTTTACACTTAATATAAAGTGAGAAATAAGAAAGTCATTATTAACACCTGAACTCTGGAGCACAAAGTTAAAACAAGGAATAGAAACAACACAAACGACCAAATAACGAATAAAAACACACACACACACACACACACACACACACACACACACACACACACACACACACACACACACACACACAGATGTACAGTTGCTTCAGAAAGTCTTCAGGCATCTTTACATTTTCCTCATTTAGTAAAACATTGAGTTCTTTGGCAGCTTTGCTTCTTCTTGGTTACGTCTCTACAAGCTCTGCCGCCCTGAACCAGTTTATCTTTCCTGGCAGATCCTTTCCAGCTCCGTCAGGTCTACAGAGAATTCCTCAGTGGACTCAGGTTTGTCCTCACATGCAGTGTGAACTGTGAACGGTCTGAATACTTGTTTATCAATGACAGATTTCAGTTTCAATTTCAGAATCAAGTTAATTCTAAAGAACACATTTTCTATTTGTCACTACGGGTTAGAAGTTTACAGTGAATGTAAAGTGATGAGCAAATCCTCCCTTTAGAAGTAAATCTACAATGTGACGGGACCTGAACACTTTCTGAAACGACTGTGGACTAAAAATAAAACACATACAAACACTGAGTCACGTCTCGATGATTCGCCCCTTACCTTCCGTTTATAAAGAAGGAAGGAGGGCGATGAAGAAGACGAGAAAAACATAAAAGTATTTTAAATATATAATAATACTCAATAACATCTGAAGTGAAAACACCCGTCAGGCTGTTTTGGATTCATGCAATGACAGTGGTTTGTCAACACGTCTGACATGCAGCATCCACTTCAGACCTGCTCAGTCTCTGAACAGTGGCCGAGCAGAAACCTTTAAAAACACAGGACGTCATCGCTGCAACACCGCAAGTGACGACGCTCAATCAACACAAGAAAATCCATTATTGACAACTCGTCAGCAAAGGATCCACCTGATCAAAACACAATTCCCTGTGTGAATGGCTCGTCGGACATTCACCTGCAAAGGGCTCAGGATGCTTCACACAAACTGAGTCTGTTTTAATGACATTTTGTCTGAAGCATTCTGCGGCGCGAGGCATTTTGTGGTTTTGTCTGTTCAAACAAAATATTTAAAACAGGCAGGAGAGAGAAGAAAAAGAAGAGATCACAAAGGACACTGCACTCGTTTCTCCAGCTTCCCATGCAGGCTGGTATACTGGACAGTACTGGACGCTCATTCACATGCTTGGCTGGCTTCGAGTGCCAGAGCCGTGCAGAGGAGATGCAGCGAGCACAGGCAGGCATCGACTGGGCATCAGCCGCGTGCTGGAGATACAAACCAATTCAAAAAAGGGAGCTGGAACTGGGAGTCAAGCTGGGCAGACACCGTGCAACTTTAGAAATGTTGTTAAATTCTACCTCACACTGTGCCACTACATCGATGTGAACCGCTAAGGACACTGAACGTTGTGTTGGCTCCTCACTGGTGTTTTTGTCAAAGAAGAAGTCGGAATTTGTTTGCTAATGAAGGAAATAAGGAGGAACTAGCTGCTGATGAGACATCTAAAAAAAAGATGTTTCAAGGACATGCAGGCAGTTAAATTAAATTAAATTAAATATGAGGCTTCTTTATTGTAAACTGATCTTCACATACAAGCTGACTACTTTACTGTAAGAATCTCTTTATCTCCTTCCTTTTCTTTCTTGCAGTACAATTACTTTCAGCCATAAACTACATTTCCTGTTATTGTGTTTGGCCATTTTCAACTGTTCCAGAGCCCGAATGGCGGCCGACCACAAACTCCCACATGTCAGTAATTCCTCCAACCAATCTGACAGCTGTAAACTACACGACAAAAATCGCATGACAAAGCTGAAAATCGTTTCAAAATCTGGCATCAAATCTCACAGTGTATGCCCGGCTTTAAAAAAGGTTGAGTATTGGTGTTTCTATATATACTTGTACTATTATAAAGGTTAAATGGTTTGGCTGCGGAGGAAAAGGTTTGAAACCTGCACCGGTCGTTTTAATGCACAGCAGAGGTCGTTGGCTGGAGGTCAGAGGATCGTCTCTGGGTGTCAGCTGCTGTGTTCAACACAGGAACTGAACGATCCCGTCCTGGAGGGTTCTCTTTGTTCATTAGAGCGTCAGGACACGCAGCCAATACTGAGAGGTCAGTTGTATTTTTTCATTTACGTGTTGGTGTGTGTGTGTGTGTTTGTAAGATGCTCCAGTGCAATGACGACCATTCTCAGGTGGTCCATCAGTGAGCAGGCAGCAGGCAACAGGGGGAAGGGGCGGGGGGGGGGGGGGGGGGGTTCGAGCAGCCCAGGACACATGCCAACAACCCAAAGTGCAACGTTGGCAGCGCCCGACTCCGACACCCCCTCTGGCAGACGTACCTTCCGTTGCCATTGCGGCCGTGCTGGTGGTAGCGGCAGGGCTGGTGTGCTGTCGTCCCACTATTGGACAGAGAGGGATTCAATGTGGTGCCACAGGTGGGACAAGAGCCTCACTAGAGCCTGACAGCATTTCTCTTCCTTTAGCTTTACTTTAGATTTACTGTGTCATCCAATGAGCTGCTCACCAGCCATGACATTTTAACTTCATTGAATTTCCGCTGAAACTCCTTTTTTCAGTTGCAGACGAGAGCATTGACGGAAAACACGAATGCAAGAGCCACACGACAGAAATACAAAAGCCCCTGTATCAACTTCTGCATTCGTGCTGCAGCTTTTGTGGTTGTGTCGTCACTTCTTCATCCGTGTTGTGGCGTTTGAATTCGTGTTGTGGCTCCTGGGGTTGTGTTGTAACATTTGCATTCACGATGTGACTCTTGCATTTGTTTCCTCTGTTAATGCACTTAGTGTGAGGTGTCTCGACCACCGTCAGTCACAGATGGGAAACCTTTGTACCAAAATGCTTCTATCTCATCTCCATGGACACTTTGGTAAACATGCGTACAGTTCTGTGTGAAGCAGCTCAGAAGTCTGCTCTCACACAGAAAGCAAGCCCTTGACCAGTAAGAAGCAGTTGGCCCTGATCCACCGGAGTTACTTTACTTACATGAAAGCATATCAACACAGGGCCAGCAGCCATAATGCATTAGCTGGCTAGGCCGAGGTCCAGAGCACAAATAGGAGCGTTCAATCAAAAGTGTTTCAGAGATTAAACCGCTTACGAGGAGGAAATCCAAGCCAAACCCCTGGAGTGCGAAATGAAAACTGCAGACAAAGCTGACAAGCAGCTCGGACAAGAGTAAACATGTGCAGTGAAGGGGGGGGAATCGCAAACAGGAAGCAGAGTAGCAGGACATCATTTGAAGGATCAGGAAAAGAAAGTTCACACTGAAATCTATTTTAAATTAGACTTAATAACAGATTGTTACTGTGATACGTCAGTGAAGCTCACCTGAAAAGTTCCTGGACACCAGCATTGTTGTGAGGATAGCTCCCTACAGACACACAAAGATCCACAGTTTAAGTATTTGTGTGTGTGTGTGTGTGTGTGTGTGTGTGTGTGTGTGTGTTGATGCTCACTTTAAGTTTCCTCCTGGCGTTGAACTTGCGGAGACATTCCACAGTCTCTTGACGGTGCATCATGGAGGCCACAGTGGAGCGTTGCTGTGTGAAGACAGATAAACACAACTTCAGTGTTACACCATGTCGAGGGGGAGCACTCACTCCATTATAACTGAACGACAAGGAGAACAGACAACGTGGAGGCAAAGAGTCCATTATTCATGCATTAGGACACCCCCCACTTCAATTACGGCTCCTTGGGGTGAGTGTTGATGCTGCTGCTACACAGTCTGGGGTTGAGTGTTGATTCAAGCATCAATAGGATCGATACAGATTGAATTAATCCATCAAAGGTAAAGAAACTTCTTAGCGCTGAAGTATTTTCTTCTCTGTTGCTGTGAAGTGCAAACGAGTAGTGAAACTGGATTTAGTCATTTACAGAGAAAACTATATCCATTTATCTGGTTCTTTAATTAAAAGTTGTATTTGACACCTATGCTGTTAATTAACAGTTTCAATTAACTCGTATTTGCTTTGAGTGCAATCGAAATGATTGTTTCTTTCAACCCAAAGTTACAAATCCTCTTCTAGTAAACAAGATAGAAAACTTAGCATCTGTTTGGTTCCACGTGAACAGGAAACTAAGCTGTTGGTTTAAACAGCTGTGAGCCGAAAATAAACAACTCAACATATCTAACAAAAAGAAAGTGATCACTTTCACACGCTGGACGTGAAGGTGACGTGTGGGACTTACGCAGACCCAGGGATGCTTGATGGCCTGGTCGGCAGTGATCCGTTTGGCCGGGTTGATCGTCAACATCTGATTGATCAGATTCTTGGCCTCAGGGGTCACCGTGTCCCACTCTGGAGAAGGAAACTGAAAGAGACGGAGGAAATGTGAATTATCATTAACATGCATTCATTGGACATTCAACCACACATTCGTAAACACAAATATATAGTTATGAAAACATGTGCGGATACAACTTGTGATCTGACATTGAAACATCTTCATATTATTAATTATTTAAGAAATGTTTAAGAGCTCTGCAAATACAAACTGGACAGTGAAGCATGAATCACAGGAGTCTGGATCTGCAGAACAACTCATTCTCCTTTTAAATGCCGATTTGAGAAAGAGAATATTTAGACAAATCCAAAAAGATCATGACCGAAAGAGTTTTTATTAAACAAACAAGAGCGAGCAGAATGTGTGGGTGCTTTAAAAGGTGCATCTCTCTCCTTATTGCAGATGCACAGAATGGAGGACATCACAAACAATAATAGTGTTAACAGAGGTGAGTTTTACACTGAACATTTTCATCTGAGCCAAACGTTGGGTTGTGGTTTAAAAATGTGCATCAATTACCAACTTGTCAATAACTAAATATGCCTTTTTGTTTATGAACACAATCTCTGTTGAGTGTAAAGCAAACAAGCAGCAGAAGAGGAGTTATGGTGTGTGCTCAATAAAACTGGAAATTATTGAGCTGTAAAATTATCTTTGAGATTTTTACGAGTGCAGTGGACGATCATAATCACATCAGCTCCACTTATTGGAACAGCTCTTCCTCCTCATCTCTCTTTTTTTTTGCATCCTTTCATTTGTCTCCATGAATCACTTCATCGCACGTTGGCTTCTGTTAAACACATTCAATGCTTCCTAATGGAATAATAATCAGGATAAAGATGATTTGTATCATATTTAGTGAAGCGGGGGCATTCAGATTGTAACTCCATAGTCCCACGTCATTTACTATGTTGGACCGTGCAGTCGATTTATTGTAACAACATAAAGTACGAAACATGTTCAATACTAAAATTCTAAGCAAGTAGTCAAGAGACATCAACTCCAAACATTTAAGTGTCAGTTGTCAATTAGAGACACAAATGACGGAAGGTATCTACACGACAATGAAGATGTTGGAGAAGTGCACATTGTTATTAGTGCTTGTTGCAGTCGGTTCATATCAGTGTTCTTATTATGCACATTCATTAGATGTGGTTGCTTCCAATTATGGAAATTAATACGGGTATTAAATTTCTATCTCCCAGAGGACTATGACAAGATCTGATAAATAAGCCTATTGCAAGAGGCAAGCAATTAAAACTTGAAATGTAATATTCAAATGAGTTTGTGTGGCAGATTGTGTTATCTGATGAGACTTGAGATGAAGGTGTCCTGCAGGGCTCGTGTCGAGAGTTGACATTCACTACGATTGTGTTGCAAACAGGGAACAAAGAGTGTGTGGTAGAGTTCACGTTTCATGCAGTTCACGATTCTAGGGAACTTGCGACAGGAGCTTCCCATGTAGGTTCCATTGAGTAGAGCTGCCCCCCCGATCAATACTTTTACATTAATAATAGATCAAATAACTGACAGAGAATCCTCAGTGGTAATTTCCTCTCCTCCCCAGTTGAAGCAAACTCTAAACCTTCGCCGTGTTTACCTGATGTTTGGAGAAACAGATGTAGAGGAGAGTGAACTCACGTCATAAGCACCAGCCTTGATCTGTTGGTAGAGTTTGTGTTGGTCCTCGTCCCAGAAGGGAGGGTAGCCCACCAGCAGGATGTACAGGATCACACCTGATGCCCACAAACACACACACACACACACACACATTCTCTATGAACAAATTTTGAAGGATAGTTGTGGCAGCATACATACATTGATTCTGGTTGACTGACCACATGCCCATATGTCGACTGGTTTGCCGTACGGGTCCTTTCTCAGCACCTCTGGAGACAGATATCCTGGAGTTCCGGCAAAACCTGCACAAACACAAACAAGCACAAAGATAAATAATTGTCTCAACCTTCTATTTACCCTCATCATCATCATCATCATCAACCTCCTCTTGTTCTGTTCTCTTTTTTTACGTTTGTAATAAATAAAACAATTCACTTTTTTGTTTTATTGTTCAGAATTTATTTCTCTTTTCTCTAATAGTGACAAAACCCAGCATATTGTTTTCATGTTCTGAGCCAACAAGCTCCCGACTACTTTAATACTTCATGTCCTCAAGCAACAATGGTGAGTCCTTGACGAAGTGAAAACTGGTAGAATGAGGTGAAACATTCTAATTGTTATGAGCAGAGTGGGATTTCTCACCAAACCAGGCCTGTTGTTCCCCCTGCACCTCGATGGCAAGACCGAAGTCTGCGAGCTTCACCGCTGCTCCCTTCATCTTACTGGCCAGCAGCAGGTTCTCCGGCTGCAACACAGACACACGCACACAGATCTTCAGGATGCAACGTTTTCACTCGGCAACTGAGGACGGTTTTCAACATTCCTTTGTCAAATAGTATTTGTGAAAAAGGTTAAAAATGACTGGATGACTCTCCAGTGGTTATGAGCCATGAACTGGACAAGCAGGCGACAAAGGAAGAATCTCTTCACTCAGCTCCGACAGGATTTAACATTTCCACACTCGTCCGACTGATCACACAATCGTGCGAGAAGTCAGGACTTGAGCTGTGTTTTACTTTGGGTGATTTGTATCTCCTTGCATCATAGTTACTCTCACTTAAGGAGAAGAGACCGAGGACACGTGTGAGCTCAAGTGAAATCTGATGAGGTCACGTACTGATTAAAGCTGCGCAGCTGTTTCAGATTCACTTCCTAAAGGTTTCCTTCATAATAAAGGGATATTCTGTGTTTTTTGCTTCGTACGACGGCTCAATCATTAGTCTCCTCCTGGACTCCAATAACCATTTTCACCTCTTTCTCTATAATGTTTTCCTCTGCCATTGCAACAGCCATATTAAAATCCTTTGTACCATAACTCATTAACTTAATAAAACTAATAATAAATAATAATAAGAGGAATGGGAACTCCTGGACAGAGCCATTTCTAATCACTTTCTCTAACATGATCATTTACTGTTCTTAAAGTCTTTTTGTAATTATGGTTGATTCCCACAGGGAAGTCTGCAGACTTAGAGGTTGTGAGTGTCCAGTGTGAATATGACTGTATGATAATGCTGCTGTAAATACATGTGCAACACAGCCAAGTGGAAATGCACCATGTGTACAGTTTTGTTAAAGAGATGAAATGTGCCAAACAAGCACAAAGGTCACACGACTCTTTCCCTTCTCTCTCTCTCTCTCGCTGCTTGTCTCAGACGACCTCTTCCTCAGCAAAGGAGAAACCAGAGAAAAGCTTATACACAGCAGCTTTACTTTAGGATCCTATGAAGCGTCGCAGGATTGTGGACGAGCTAGTGCAGCTGAAAAATATGACGTCTTTGTGTTTCCTAATCTGTCACATGACCCTGACTTCTCACCTCGTAGCCACTCACACACCATATTCGTTGACATTGTTGCCACCTCATTTGCACATTGAGATCTGATCCCATCGAGAGCAGAACAGAGATAAGAAGAACCTTTGTTAATGTGTAAATGTAAAAGGGCCTGTGATCAGACGTCACAAGCAGGTTAATACCACGTGTGAATGTGTGGCTTAAACAGCACGACACAATGTGGTGGCCCCATGCGTTTGTGTGTTCATGTTCAAGTTCAGTGGATTTTCGATGGATTTTAAAATGACGACATGGTTTTAAGGTTATAGCATTAGAAGTAATTAGAGCTAGAGAAAGTCTCTGGGAAATGAACGTAAATACGACGACCTCTGAAGCCACAAAGACGTGTGTGTGTGTGTGTGTGTGTGCGTGTGTGTGTGTGTGTGTGTGTCTGTGCGTGTGTCTTGAGGGCAAAAGTCTTTGCAGTGATATCTGTCCTCATCGCCTCCAATGCAGACAGATGTATGACACCCGTAGTAACCGTCTTTGTGCTTAGCCTGTTTCTTCTCATCTGTCTCTCTCTCTCTCTCCATCTAGTACTTCATCATCCCTCCATCTTCCTATCTTCCCCCCCCCTATCGGGCAGAGCGGAGACAATGGACAGAACAATAGAATAGACAATAGAATGCACAGGGACAGAGAGCTGGAGAAGAAGCAACTCGAGAACAGATAGAGAGAGAGAGACAGATCGAGATAGATAGATGGGAGGTGGCATAATGAGTCCCTACGCTGGTGCTGCTGCAGCCGGGTGACCTCACCCTACAGTTACCATGGCAACCCAGCCTGCCACCAGCCAAGAGCACTAAACTCTTTCTCTCCAATTCTTGTTTTACCGTCAGCAAGTGCCCCCCCCCCCCCCCCCCCGAGATGATGGGGAGGCAGACATGTGATGCGTGCGAGTGTGAGGTCACTCCCCACTTTGTTGGCATCATTAGTCTATTTATGGAAGAAAGTTCTTTGAAACAATTTAAATACTAATAAAACTGATGTTTCTGTCTTTTGGTTTCTTCTACAAATCGTTCCAACACAAACTAAAGCTTTAAAACTGGGTTTTTTTTGGGATGATTTGAGGGATGTAAACACAACTTTGAAATTTAATTGTTCATAAAGTTGAGATGAGCTAATAGTTGCCAGTTTTCACATCCACCATACAGAGCAACGTTGCCTTTACTGTTGAGTTGTGTTTGTGGCGAACCTGATGACTTTAAGGTCCAGTTCATCGTAACTTACTTTGTCTGTCTGGTGCTGAGCAGGTAGCTTACGGTTTATTTCAGCTTTTTTGCAGGAAAGTAAATAAAATGCACTTTGGGGAAAAGCATCTGTCAAATAGACATAATGGAATGAGTTGTGCGAAGCATTCAAATCCAAGATGTTCACTCCATCAAATGGAGATGTCTCACACGTTTCAACAAAATGAACCCTGACATATTTTATACCTTTTGCATCACTACTAAAATAAAAGAAATAAGCAGTTTGATTTAATTAGGATCGAATCCCTCAGAGGATAAGCCGTATATACCATTAAAGAACAAACTGCAGTAATGATGCACAGACAGCGAATGACAAAGATCCATATGCAGCGTAAAAATCAATGAGCAGCAACAGAAGTCCATTCACACCTCACACAAAAACTGATTTTATTATCCGTGTCTCAGTTTATTTTCCAGTTACGTCTCCTTCCTCCAAAATAATGGTTTCATTTTGCCCCATCGCATAAATAATTATTGCATAAAATATTTACGTTTAGGACTCTGAACCAAGTGTTGGCAATAAAACAAAAAGAACGAGGTGTAATTACTCGGGGGTTTGATTCTCACACATGGTATTTATTCAAATGAAACACAGCAGCTGAGGAGGTCAGGGGGGCTCTCGCTCTCTGCCAGGGGTGAACGAGTTCACTGCGAGGGAAATCGTCACTGGCCGTCATCTCACCCACAGACCTGCTATTAATAGCAGCTGGTCTGCTTTCATCACTCCTCAGCAATGAAGGAGGGAGCGGAGAGGAGAGGGAGGAGGGGAACAGATGAAAAAAAAAGGGGGGGGGTATAGATTTAAGGGAAGATGGGAATGGAGAGATAAGGAGGAGAGCAGGCAGGTGATGATGAGAGGGATGACGCTCATCCCTTAAGTTGCTCTTAACGTCACAGCATGACGTCTGTGCGAGTGTGTGTGTGTGTGTGTGTGTGTGTGTGTGTGTGTGTGTGTGTGTGTGTGTGTGTGTGTATAGACCTGTTGTGTATCTCCACTGACGCATTTTACCCTCTTTCACCACACACACACACACACATTCATATCTAACTAGTGTTTAAGATCGCAGAGGAGGGCGTCCCGTTTAACTCACCTTGAGGTCCCTGTGCACAATGTCATGCTGGTGGATGTGACTGACGCTCTCCAGGATCTGATTGATGCAGTGGCTGCAGGAGACAGAGGGATGAGGAAGAGAGGGGAGACACATCTGTCAGTCCGCAACATCTGCACGACCACAGACTGAAGTAAAGACAGAACTAGAACCAGACACTGCAGTTTCATCGTGCATTGGCGACATCGAATAGAATTTATAAACATTATGTGAAAACTCGAAACTCAAAGCTCTCCGTTGTGTGTCAGTGTGATTATTTGTCTGGCTGCAACTTACTGTAATTTCCTAATAATCATTTCAGTTTCTGATCTAACCCGCTGATTATGTTTTTTTTTCGTAGTTTGAAATGAAATGTCGAACGTATTCAGTTTGCATCGATAAACAACATCCCCGAATTGAGGGAGCAGAAATAAAACATTTTGGGAACTTTCGCAGGATGCACATGGGAGTTAAGTCTGCTGCATTTTTTATGTGACTGAATGTGTGGAAGGAAGTGGAGTGGGCAGGGTGTGTGTGTGTGCGTGCGTGTGTGTGTGGCGCTTACGTAAGCTTGTCCTAGGCTTGCATATAAGCAATTTAACTGGTCTGTTGCACAGTTAAAACCACTATTATTTCATTTAAATTAAATTGAGCTTGACATACTAAAGGTGAAGTCGGGGTCGGCAGCAGGAGGATTTCTCTCTCTTTTTTTACTTTTCAATAGGAGAGTGGTGTCCTCTCGCTGTCAGACACACTCAACAGAAAAAGCCGCTGGCGTTGTGTCCAAATTAGGACTAAATCTGGACTCCACACTTTATTCTCCTCTACCCAGAGTCATCCCAGCATTTCACTACTAAGCCCATTTTATCCCCCTATCTCGTTTCTGCAGCTACTAAAAGTGCTCATCAAAAAGCATGCTCCTGTCTTTACTCTCTTTAGCATCGTCATGATCGAATAGTTTTAATTTAACTTATATCTGCCGCGTTTTAGTTAGAGACTGTTTGAAGATGTCTTCGGTTTTAGTTTGTGAGCACGTCAGGTTTGGTTTAAGGTCTCTTTGTTAAGTTAAAGGTCTCCTCACCAACCAGACCTGTCTCGTTTCAGTAGAGGCTCTAAAGAAGACATCTCATAATCTTTCAGGTTTTCTTTCCTGTGTTAAATGGGTATTTTTGTGTGTGTAAAAGTTCTCGTCCAGTACAACGGGAAGCTCCTGATAAACTTCGTCAGTCCAGCCAATACTTCCTCATGATTGTGATGTCACGTCACATTACTTTCTATACATTCATCATCTCACTTCTTGAAACACGTCTTTATTTTACATTATTATTATTTTATTCAGATTGTTTATGAGTAAAGTACTTTGTTACTTGATGTTTTAACCTGCAGTCAGGTAATGGGCTGCAGTGCTAAAAACGAACTGCAACTTCCAACAACACACTCAAAATAAGGTTTCCAGACTGAGGACAGCTTGGTCATTATTTATTAATGAAATTAAATTTAAAAACCGGAGCCACGTGGTCAAAGAGAAAGTGTCGACTGTGTAACAAGCTCAGAGAACTGAGCAAGCATTTCTGCTGCTGCTGCTGAAGCACAAAGTACATTTTGTGCTTTCAGTTCTGCTCTGACAGCCGGACGTTTGAATTCTGGTGGACAGCAAGAATGATAAAACACGGAAAATACACAATAAACATGTGAGCGTGAGGAGACACTGTACCTGGCATCGGCCTCGCTGTAATACTCCCTCGCAACAATGTCCTCAAACAGCTCTCCTCCAGTGACACTGCACACAGACACAAGGACAAAAGAGCCTGATCACAATGAAACAAATCAGAAATGTGAATTTAAATGTGGATTATAAGTGGCCTGTTGGTGGAGGTGTGTTCTCTACTGAGCCACATTGTACATTGTATGTAAAAGACAACTTGCCCCCCCCCGACATCTCTAATCACTTTTATTTGTGGGTTAAACATGACGACAGCGAAGTGAGATTCACACATGTAAGAGAAATGACTCCTTTCCTTCAGCTCAGTGGGAAAGTTGATGTTCTGTGCTGCTGCACACAGAGACCGTCATGGAAAATAAAAACTATTCTGATTTTCTTGTTGCTTAGGTGAAGCAATTCATCCTGGAATGACCTTTGTATGTGTCTCTGTATGTGTCTCTGTGTGTGAGACTATGTGGGAGTGTGTGCATGTGTGTGTGCAACTGTGTTAATGTGATTAACTCACAGGTCAAAGACGAGGTAATGGAAGCCTTCCTCCGAGATGCTGTCATGGAGTCGTACTACAGACAGAGAAACAAACAGACAGAGTTTTTGGGTTAATACAAATGTTATCATGTTAATTAAAGTCTAAATGGAAACAGAATTTTCTTTATATATTTATAATAAAAATAATAATAAAGATACAGATAAGTATAATAACTATATACGAGTGTGTGGGGGGCAGCAGTGGTGATAAGTGCCTGTGCTTTATCACCACTTAGAGCTTTAATGCATTCGCTTGAAGTTTTGCTTCATTGGAAAACTTCCACATCAACATTAAACCAGATGACAGAAATAAAAACACATCAGACCAAAACTAAAATCTATTCTGAAGAGACAATAACAACAACAATCATAATAAATGACAGAAGAATTCACCAAATCAGAAGCAACAAGAAGAATCTGATCTAATCAAAACTAATTACATGTCATGAATTCAATACAGAGACAATTTGTTTTTCAAGAGATAGAAATGTCTCGATAAAGCAGCTTCTTTTTAGCCACAATGGAAAATATTGAATAATTAAAATCCTTTCAAAGTCACCCTGGATCTAAAAATACGTGCATCGTGCCTGTGTGTTTTAGATTCAGTACAATGAAAGATAATAAACATTAAAAATCATTCATCACACACATGAATAAAATGACATTTTTCATGTGTATTTGGGGTCTCAGATGATTAGATGGGAGGTGGTGATTTGTTTTTAAAGTACTTTTTATGCAGCTCTATCCTCCTACTAGGTTTCATGTTTTGGAGTTTCATGAGCCAAGATCTTAGAAAAAGGAGCAGGTAAATAAACCATTACATTTTGAGGCAGATACGGATAAAAGAGGCAAATCCAGGGAATTCTTTCAGGATCTACTGGATGTAAATGTGGTTTAATGAGGGGACTGTTGGGTCTTGGTGGACATATTAGAGTTCCGGTCATTCTAGATGCAGTTATTGGTATTTTTCACACATGCAGCAGTGATGTATGTGCGACTACAAACACAGAGGAAGTAAAACCAGTTCCAACAAAACACGAAGTTTGACACATCTGTGACCGAGTCCTTCTGTCCGACTGAAACCCGAACTGTTGAAGTGACAGTTCCAAACATCTGTCCCCAGCTGTTGCTCGGCTCCTTTAGCCTGTGGACTCTCAAACGAGACTCACCTATATTTGGATGTTTCAGCAGACGGCAGATTCTCGCCTCTCGCTCCAACTTCTGGTGATCTGAGGAGAGAGAAGAGCAGAGCGGTGAATCAGTGACGACACATCCACACCAGGCAGTGTTAAACTCAGAAGGCAACACACAAAACTACCCAACAATAAGGGCAGTGAAACAGTCACTGAATCTGACTTTAATCTCATGTTGTTCAGTGTCATTTTTTTTCAACATAGCATTTTGAAAACAGATTTTTCTACATAACCTTTAAACACATGTTAAATATTTAAGTGCTCATAAATTATGAATCGTTTGTTTAGTTTTTCCAAAGTAAAGATTTTTGCAGCTATTACAGCTTGATATCTTGTTTGGGAGGATTTCAAAAGCGCCCTGTGACTGATTAAGACTGATTAAAAAATGTCTTTTAACTGCGCGGCTAAAAAACACACAAACACACTTTATTCCCCGTCTCCCCTGCTCCTCCTACTCTGCTCAGGAACAAAAGGTTTTCATCTAAATCTGCCATTTTACAACCAACATCACAGCGTTAGCAACCGGAGGGGACGGCAGAACAGTTTCAGCAGCTGCAGGGAATGTTGTAAAGGTAAAACACAGCTAACCAGACAAGCTAGGGGGCCAGAGGCTGTCGACTAGGATGAGCTTGAACAAATAGACAAACAGCTTTATACTGCGCGCACACACACACACACAAGCTTTTTTGCACTTAGTGAAATTAGTCTTGTGGGTCCTTAATATAATCAGTGTCCAGTTAATGATTGTAATGGTGACGGGAGAATATTTGTGTGTGTGTGTGTGTGTGTGTGTGTGTGTGTGTGTGTGTGTGTGTGTGTGTGTGTGTGTGTGTGTGTGTGTGTGTGTGTGTAGCTGCATATTTAGGACAGATTGGTAGTAGGACTGTTATAGCAGATAGATACAGTGGATGGCATCTCCTGTTAAAGGGTGTTAGGGGTCAAGTTCACACTGGACTCTCCTGCCACCCACCAGCTGCTGGTCACAGGGGACAGATGCTTTTGTGGGTGTGGGGGTGTGTGTGTGTGAGAGAGGCAGAGACACTGGACATCCCTAATCCACGGCCCCAGCGACGGCTTTGGGCAGTGTCACGGTGTCTAGATGATCAAGAACCTTAGTGGTGCAACAGCAATCATTTCTAATTGTCCAGAACATGTCAGAATATGGAAATGAAGTGTGGGAAATGCCCGTTAGAGATGCACTAATGAACTGATCGATTATTGAGCCAACAATTTTGATGATTATTCATTTGTCGAGCAAAAATATCATTCTTAAATGTTCTCATTTATTTATTCTCTTGTTAACTGTTAACAATTCCTGGTGTATATCGTTGTCACAGTAATCTCAGAGTTTAGAGACAGTATGGAAAGTGTTGGACAGATTAATGGATATTACTTTGTTTAAATGTTTTATTACCTGCAGTGTTTTTCTACTGTACAGTGAAAATAGGCAAATGATATAAAGGACGACCACTTCAAAGCTCAAAATGTGAAAAATAAAAGTTGTCTGTGAGATACGTGTCCTGCAAAGTAAACAGTGATCCTTGTTGCATCCCCCCCCCGTCTGATTAAAACAAAAGATATAAGTGAATCACAGGTGACTGTTCAGAACAGCACAAATGTAATCCAAGATGGAAAGGAGCAAAGAAAAGCCAGAATATATGTGCAGGAGTAATTATCTAATCCTGTTGTGTCCTGGGATCTATTCTCACAGCAATAGCAGAGAGAAACAAACACTGATTTACATTCTACTTGAATTACTCTTTGGAAGTGAGAGATGGGGCTGCACGGAGAAAACAAGAGATGAAAAGAGAAGAAAGGAGTCGTGTTTAAACCTGTCAAGAGAAAGTATGTTTGGTGACCAGGTTTAACCCCCGTGAGTCAGCGGCATCAAGGAGAGCTGGCTACACAAAACATCAACACGTACTTGAGAGTCAAATGTCAGTCAACACATCGTATCCTCAGCTTCAGTGGTGCTGGTCACTCGGGGTTGTACAGTACAAAACCAGAAATCCCAGACATTGACGCCACTGAAAAGGAAACTAATCGACTTGTGTGCAATAAATGAAGCCACATACGAGGATGGAGGAGCCCTGAGGATAGAGAAGGCTTCACTGGAAAAACACGGGCAGGAAAAGTGGATAGGAAATACTTCCTTCCTCTGCAGCAAACACTGAGGGGCCTTTAAAAGGCAATGGAAAATCCATGCCATGACTACAATGTAATTATGTCATTTGCGGTGTTGTGTGCATACAATGCATTTAAAACGTTTGACAGTAAAATGAACGTGAACCCAAAGTCTCAAGGACAAGATGCTGAGAAAACCCCTCACATTTCACTGTAACATCACATCTCTGTAAAGCTCCTTTGAACCTTCTGTTGTCTTCAAAACCGACAAGCTCCTGCAGGAAAACACACGACGGGAGGAAACCCGATCCAGACTTTGACCTCAAACCTCTGACCCGCGGTGCTAAGCCAATCAGCTGCAGCCTTTATCCTGCATGTGTCCGCAACACAAACGTGTTCATGCAGGCCGCCGCCGTTCAGTTCAATATCCGTGCTTTTGTTCAGACCTCACAGACGAAACACAAGCTTTAATCTGACCAGCGTGTTCAGGATGAGGAATCAAAGCAGCGAGACATTCCTAAACCCTCTTCTCAGAGCCAAACATGGACTATTTTGGCTGCTTTTATTCTTAGAAGTTGGATCTGCCAGAAAAAATAGGACTATTTCGTCTTTTTTTTCAAAGCTGGCCTGAGACGCCGGCTTTATTATGCTTGGGATGGCAGACAGTTTTGGCAGCAGGCTGCTTTAAAAAACACTAGAAGCTGACTGAGGAGTTTCAATAGAAAGATGAGAGAATAAGTGCAGGATTCAAAAGGGCTAATTGTATAGAAAAACGAATAGAAACACAAGGAGAGTGACCGCAGCTCGACAGAAGCTGAACAGTGTCAAACACAGGAGGTAACTGCCGGCTCTTCATAGAAACAAGAGGCTCTTCAGTGTGCAACTGTTTTCAAACTGGACAAATGTTGGGAGTCTCACTGTTGTGGTAACGGATATTTAATCCCGTACAACAATGTGGACCTGCAGTCGAGTAGCCTCCAATAAAACCAGCAGAAAGGTCAAAGCATGAAGCCTGAACATCAGATTAATATAGTGGCAGGATTCCCCAATCGTATTTAGGAGCTCAAAATGTAGCAAACCAACGAAGTGACCCACTCACAGTACAAGTAAATACAGTGTTAAACAATTCAAAGTTAAATAATAGTGCAAACTGTCTAATTTTGCTCCCTAACATTATCACAGTGGTGGGATGAAACAGTCGAACCCATGTCCTGCCTTTAACCCCACCCCCCCAAACACACACACGCACACAAACACCTTTTATAGCTTTCCAGAGAGATGACCTGATATCATAGTCACACAGCACTTAGCCCAATTGGACTGAATGATGGCCGACAGCCGACTGAGCAGACTGGAGCTGCGGATGGATGGATGGATGGATGGAAGGATGGAAGGATGGATGGCTTCTTACAGCCCATATCCACTGTTTGGGAAACAATCCATACCCCCTCCCCCATGTATATAAATTACCTTCTGCCTACAGGGAAGCAATTAGACAACACAAGACAAAGACGATGGATAAACTGAGTGTATGTAGCTGCTAACAAACACGGCGACTCACTCTTGGGAGAAGAAAACATTTCACGATTTGCAGATGATCGTGAATTTTATCGGTCCCTTATTACAGGAGTTAAAGTGCCTCTTCTCCTCAGGGGCCGTCAGAGCAGCCTGAGTCAACAAAGATCACGGTTGCCACGTTCTCTTCTTCTTCTGATTGGAACAAACCTGGCAACCTGCAGCCTCAGCAGCGCTGGATATTAGCAAGACGAGTCGCTGAGTAGACACAACGAGCAGCTTCTCCACGACACCACCCAGGTTACTGACATCAACACAATATATATGATGCATCATCATATAACGTTTGTGAAGTTTAACATCAAAACAAAGCATGAACTGGCTAAGTTGAATTATCCTGAGATGAGCACGATTATCATTTAGAAGAATTACCGCCCTGCAGCTTAAGTCCCGCGTGTCCCTGACATATTGCATTTAAAATAATATGAGGTCACTGTGACCTTTGACCACTGAAATCTAATAAAATGATCTTTGAGGTCAAAATTTTAGGCAGACTTGAACTGTCGTGTAGAAGAGGCCATTGTGACCTTGACCTTTGACTCTGTAGGTCTAAGTGAAGGATTTTCTTGAAGTGTTCTTTAGACACCACATTGACAAAGGAAACAAAAAGGGGTTTGTGAGGTCATTGTGAACTTTGACCTCCAAAAACCATGTGTCCAACTGAATGATATCGTGTTTCTGCTCATTCTTTAAATCAGTGTTTGCAACAATAGGGACATGGACCAATTTAGTTTTTGACCTCAACCTTAAAAAGAACGAAAACAGATCTGAAAGAAACAAGACACAAGTGTGTGAGAGTGTGAGAGTGTGTCTGTGCCTCTCGAGGAGTTTACTGCAACGCGTGGCCGAGCTTGTTAAACACTGGGAGCTGGGAGGCAATGTCTCTCTATCTGAGGGTTAGATGGGATGAAAGGAAGAGCAGCTGATACGAGATAAATGAGAGACAGAGCGACAGAAACTGACGAGCAGACAGAAAGAAAAACAGACAGAGACTTCTGGTCAGTGTGGCCCACGAGCAGACGCCTAAAAATAGATCCAATCCTCCTCCGGCTTACAGCCCTGAATCACGCTGACCTGACCTGCTCTGCATCGCCGAGCACAGAGACCCAATGAGACAGTAAGTGAGAGATGAAGAGACAGAGACACACCGACAGATGGAGGCGTCCCAAAAATATATAATAAGAATGAAGGAGGTGAGTTTCTGACACTGATTTGATGTGATCTCTTGTTCTGTCCTGTCCCGTCACTGCTGCCTCCATCAACAAGTGACTCAAGTCGGACGCCCCGCTCTGCTCAGAGGTCAGGCTGGTGTCAGTGGGCCAGAGCTGAGGCTCGTGTGGCCGACTCGGAGCCAACAGCATAATGATGTGAATGTGATGAGGAGTGATGGAGGATGAGGACAGTGTTAGACTGACGACAGCAGTGATGAAAACCACTGATGGGCACAAAACCCGAATATATGATACTTGAGGCAGTATGTTAACACCTGGTACTTCTTTTATTCACAGCTATTTTTCATGGACAGACACGACAGGAGATTTTAATGAGAACAAGACGCTCAGACGCAGCAGAGAGGGAAGATATTCACAGCACAAATGGAGACTTTGAAGGCTCTTGTGCTCCACCTGAAGTAAAGGCGTCACTAACAGAGTGTAGCCTGGGTCGCAACTTTCTGGCTGGTTACAATCCCAGCTGAGGATGGGCCAACAGAGGTGGGACACTCCTTGGACAGGTGGCCAGTCCATCACAGGGATGACATATAGGGACAAAACAACCACCCCTGCTCACATGCACACCTACGGTCAATTAAGGGTCTCCAATGAATCTAAGCTGCATGACTTTGGACAGGGAGGAACCCGGGGAGCCTGGAGGAAACCTACAAACAAAGAGCGACCCTGGTTGGTCGGTAGGTTCGAACTAAGAACCTTAAAGCTTCGAGGTGACAGAGTGAACCACGGCATCACAGTGCTGCCAATTACGTTCCAGTAATTAATCCCATGGTCGGTTAATGGTCGACTAACTCCAGTTAAACTGCATACGTCTTGTTTTCCTTTTCAACGCGTTTTACTTCAAAAAGATGTGAGTTGTTAATGTCTAGAATCTGGAGTCTTAGCTCTAAAGGCAGTGACAGCTGAGTAACAACAGTAAATGAGAAATAGAACACATCCACTTTGCCTCAGTAATTGATGACTCCATTGATGTAGTTTTTGATTTAAAAAGGTATCACCCAACACTGAAATCCTCAAACCTCCTCACCCTGTACACCAGCGACTCTAGTCATTGATCCTCTGCAGTGACAGAGAGACACCGGCTGTGATTTAACGGAGCCCAGAGACGACCGTGTGCACTGCCACAACTCAGCCATAACGGAGAGAGAAGATTAGAAGCAAAGACAGGAGCAAGACAAGAGTCTGCAGATGTGGCTCGTGGGCCGTGGCTGTGAGATCACCACAGAAACTACAATTCATCCTGATGGGAAAACCAATGTGTCCAATTTCATCAATTTATCCCATTTTGAAGAAATGTCACTAAAACTAAACGAATAAATAAAATATATCAACATCAGGGATCACCAAAGTCAAAAATGATAGTTCTGGTAGTGTAGCATTAGCCAGAGCTAGCTAAATCAGTTTGGCAATATTTCACGCTGGAAAGTCCCACCAGTAAAAAACAAATGGTGACAAGTGGGCTAACGTACGCAAGACTTCAGTTTTCCAGGGCCGGACTGGTGTTGCTAATTATAACACTAGCAACAGGCCATACAACAATGATAGCAATGATAAACTCTATACAGGGTGAGTGGCATACAGCTGTTACGATACTTAACAAGTTATTTACAGTTCTCACTATTGGCCGATAAGTCGAGTCAAGCTATTTGGAATCATCTTTCGAAAGCTCCAAATGTTATTAGAGTGTCTCTAGTGGGCACAATATGTACTTTTCAATGTTTTGAAAAAAAAACAACTTTAGATGCACCTCCTCTTCCTGAAGATTCCAGCTCAGACGACCATAAAACAAATCAAACAGCTTCTATCTCTTGTAATGCGGCTGTGTCGACCTTTGCAGCTGACCTTCCTGAATATGCAGCTTTTCCCCCAAGTGTAGAAAATGGCTCCTTTTATTTCCGTCTCTCGAGCGCGCCTCATCTACAAAATACTGTCATAAAATATTCATCTGCTGTGACCCCGCGGCCGCTCTCTGTCATCTCGTCTCAGCATTTGCTCTGAACACAAGTCGTGGATTTACATTGTGAAATTCGCCGCAGCTCAAGTTAAACTGATGATTATGACAACAGGATTTGCTGAGTCAGGGTTCTTACATGCTTTTCGGATTTCAAATTGAGAATGAAAGACAGCAGCACTGCAGTATGTGCGTGTGTGTGTGTGCGTGCGTCAGAGTGGCTCAACCAAACCGTGGTGTCACACTGTGGATCTTTCCTTCCTCTCATTTCGTAACGTTCTCTGCTCTGCGATACATTCTGCGTGTTTAAGGCACAGTTTTAAGTCAGTGTGTGTGTGGCGCCATGGGTGTGTTGAGTGGAGCCATTAAATGGAGCTTAAACAGACCTTAGCAGACCTGCTGCAAGAGCTTTTTAACATCACGTTGCTGCACAGCATTGTGTAAAGAGTGTGTGTGTCCGAGCCAGGACTCCTGGCAGCGTTTAGTTAGAAAAGGTCAGTCTGACCAACAGAAAATGCATCAATTGCTTGAATGTGAATATTTGCTAGTTTCCTGGATCTGCAATAATAAAACCAAAATGTTTGTATATTAAACTGATCTCTTAATAAAAGTTGTTTCAATAAGTTCACTTGGAGAATATACTATTTTTCTACACATGCACATACACACAGCAGATCTCATGCAATAGAAAATAAGCTCTGACTAGATTTATTTGAACCAAAATGCACACTGGGTGTCCCGTGCATGTCAGGTTGTTGGAAAAAAATGGAGATTTTGTATTAAGTACAGAACTAGAACAATGGAGGAAATTTCCCTCTGGACCAAACTGTTAGAACAGAACTCCATAAGGTATTGTATGGAAAATATCCCTTTTTTCCTTCCTTTCAATTTTCATCAAATTTAAAGTGAGAAAATTCTGAGCATTAGTATCGCATCATCATTTTTGTCTACTGACCCCAAACTAATGGTCTTGAATGAAACAGAAATGGGATTGAAGATATTTTACCATCAACTTTATTATAAATAACTATAAATAAAAATAAAACAAATTCTATGAAATATATATAATATAGGAAATAAATAAATAAAATACAGAAATAAAAATGTAAATATTTTATTGTTAAATGCAAACATAAATGAACATTGTGAAAAAATTTCTGAAAAGCTCACGTTTGCTGATTTGTTTTATCAATCTTTATGTTCCCGGTACTGGATGTTGATTTTGTAGTCAAGACAAAATATTGACAAGAAGAATGTTCAAAAATATGTGCGACGAGTCGATACACCGAAATCAGTGCTTAGAGCGTCTACAGGCAAATACCGGCACCTTTATTCCAGCCCATAAAAAACAGTCTCCAGCCATGAGGTGTCAGAGAGGAGCCTCGGTTCCTCGCTTTGTGATAACTAATAACACATATCAGTCTTGTAGAGCCAAGAGGAGGTTTGCCTCTCTGACAGCAAACATGGGTCAGAGCCCGTCCTCCTATGCTTGTTGAGTCACGCTGCTATAACAGCAGAGGAGCTGCTTGTGCTCTGGGGCAAGGACCAGTGACCCGGTCATCAGCTGCTATCGCCACTCGATACAAACTGTATTTAAAGTATTTCAGACACTTTCAGACATTTGAAGTTGACTTGTGTCCAACTTTGGCTTTAAAAAGGGATTTTAAGACTTGTTGGAAAGGTTTTATTGTACTGGACATAACGAGCCGTCAATCTGTCTCCACAATCTGTCTCCGCACAGACCAGGTGAATAACAAACCAGTGGACTTGTGGAACCAGTCCTGCATGTTGTATATGCAAAGACGAGAGTAGTAAAATGAGTTGTGAATAAATTGTATGAATAAAACTTCAAGTACTGGATTAAATAAATACCAAATTCAAAATAAAATGTCTAATTTAGACAAAAGAATGCAAATTACTATTTTTACGATCCTAGGTCTCGATCACTGGAACAAATGCTGAAAACGACCCTCCTGATATTGTGCCAGCTCTCTTTGAAATGATTATCCACCAGTGAACAAACCACCATTTGCAGTGAACTGTGTCGAGGCTGCAGGCCCCGACTATTACTGGGAGCTGACTTTTATTATGAAAGGCTGTTTTGATTGTTACCTTGGAAGCAGACACAAACGCACCAACTGCGCTGGTGGTGGGCCAGTCAACAGGAGCACACACTCAACCAGGCCGCACACTCGTTTCCATTGACTTTATTCAGACACTGCAAACTGTTGTCGGAGCAGCGGAGCACCTTTCAGCAGGGATTAGCAAACGATTTTAACAAAGCCAAGAGCCTGCAGGCAGGTGTCCATTGTTGAGGTGGAAGTAACATTAAACAGACATAGCTGACAAGGCAACAAAGACAGGAGAGAGTGTGTGATTGACCATGGGTGTGTGTTTGTGTGCGGTTGGGCTAACATCCTACTCCTGGGAAAATACCAGCCTTGTGCAAAGAAGCCGTAATGTAAATGGAGATAAATGATAACAAAAGGAGAGCAAATATTGACATAGATCGCTGTGTTGTGTGTGTGTGTTTGTTTCCAGGTTTTGGTTGTGTTGCGTCTGCATACACCAATAAAATTATCAGATATGTAAAGTGACAGGTTGTGGACAGAACCGTCTGTGGCTTGTAGAAACAATAACCAACTTTGAAAAGGAGATTACTGAGGGGAATGAGAACAGAGGTGAATGATATTAAATGAAGCAGAAACTGTTGTGTTTAGAAATATGAAACCTAAAACAATGAGGTATGCTTTGGCTGTAGCTAAACAAATGTAACATGAAGGCAACCATAACAGGCTAAAGGTATTCAGGGCAAAAATTGTCAATCTTTTTATTAACAAATCCTGTGACAAGAGTAAAACCAACAACATCTTTCACACAAATGTTTAATGTGTGTCCAAAGCTTAATTTATGTTATTCCTCTCTGTCATAGAGCTCCATTGTTCAACAGAATCTAATAAAAACACATCATGACTCAGTTAACGACACTGTTACACAAAGTGACATGTTCCTTCATTACAACAGCAGTGTAATTTATTCTCTATAGAGAACAAAATGTTTATAAATCAGTCTCAGAAAACTGACCACAACTAATGCACAATTTATGTTACGTCATTGTTAACCATTACAATATACATCTCTTAACGTTTGAAGAGTGTTCATTAGAAACTAAGTGCTTTTGGTTTGCCGCTGACAGAGTACTTAAGTGCTGAGAGTCAGACTGAAAGCAATTACACTGTATACTGCAAAACAGACATGGGTGTGAACAGCAGGGCAGACAGCACACAGCTCTGTGCATACGACGCAGTATACGAGTGTGAATGTGCACATTAGGTCCAATGTACTGAAATGTACATCCTGCAGACCCTTGTGGACGAGCACAGACAGAAAGTATAAATTGAACTTAAAGCAGAGTTCATAGTTTATTTCCATGAGATCTGCTGTCTTCCAGTTTCAGCCCTCTGCAGCTGAGAGGTGTCCGATTTTCAGGACGTCTGGCAACTTGCTGTAGTTCATCTAACATGATGACTAACTAACACAGGCCCAGACTGGCAGTGTGTTGGACTGACTGTAAAGTGGACAGTGCTTTCCATAGAATCTGATTCAATCAATGGCGGTAGCTGTCCAGATAAGAGACAAGGGTGATAAGGGTTAATTATTGTGATTTTTCAGTGAACATGAACAAAGCATTCTCTCATGTGCACCCAGGTGACAGAATTATAGGGCAGGTGTTGTGCTCAGGTCTGTCTACTGAGTGCTGTATGCCCTGTTGTGGAAATACATACAGCTAAAAAGGTATCTACAAGGATTTAACCTCCCTGGAACGGACAGTAAAAACTTTATGGATGTTTCGGGGACGACCTGAAGGCCAAATAGTTAGGATGTATATTGACTCTTAGTTGGCTCCGAGCATTTACTGCATTTCATCCCCTTATTTTCTCATCCTGTCTCTCCAGACACAATCTCTCTCTCCCTGTCTAAATAAAACAAAAGGGCCAATAAATGTACCTAGAAACTTTATGGATATTTTTACGATCCACCAAACCATTCATATTTTTCCTAAGTGCTGCTGATGCTGTGACATAGAGAGAGAGAAACAGAGCGCTGAACAGAGCTCTATAATAAAGCAACACTGCTCTATATACTAATATAGGAAGTTGGATATCTTTGACATGTGTAAATACAAATTTCGGATGATGATGAAACCGTGGTGGACAAGTTAGATTAAGACAGGCCGCCAAAGTCTAGGTAAATATTGGGAAACACCGGGGGAGTGTGGTGTTACTGACTGTAGACAAACAAGCCTCAAACAACCATATCCACTAGGTTGTTTGTCTCTTTAACCTCCGATATGACCCAGAGGAGTGTTTCCTGAACCGGTGCCACTACGGGCAGTTTTAACGAGGACGACTTCACGGAATAAAAATATATAATAATATCTCTGCTTCGACAGTGTTGTATGAGAGCAATGTTTAGTCGGTGGAGTGCTTTCTTCAGACTAGTAGAGGCCAGAGAGGTGCTTTTTACTTCTCCCTCTGCTCCACTCTCTCAAACCATCATCTCACTGCACAGACCTAACTCTGGAAAATGCTGTGTGAATTAAATCCTTGATATGAATGTATAAAAGCATCAACTTGAAATGGTGCCGTGATATCAAAGCCGCAGTAAATAAAGTGTCACGTTTTCAGGGACATTTTCTGGAAAACATAAATATGTGTGATTGACAGTCGGCCGCTCTGAATGCTTTTCCTCTGGGCCGGAGGACTTGAGATTCAAACGGGGAATCTGACTGCACTGTGTTACTATTCATCGCACACGACACCTGGTGGTTATGGTGACCACGTTTTATGTAATTGTGGCTGTCAGGTGTGAAGGATAGGATGCATGTAAGGTGGGAGTTACCATGGGGACAAGCTGCTTGATTGACAGCACGACGGTGAGTGCGTGATCGAGAATAGATCATCCCCTGGCATGTCTGAAAAGCTCGGGGAGACATGGCATTTTCAGCAATTTATCAGTGTTTACTATAAATATCAATATATGAAAGAATAAAAAAACATTTACAGAAACTTTAAGGATACGAAGGCATATGTGAATATTTGGTTTCATAAATAACATCAGAAAAATAACACATTATATATTTCAAATTTTCTGGCCTTTTATTGACAAAACAATTCACCAATAATCTAGAAAAACCTAACAACGATCCTCCTTTTCAGGAAGTGTCAGTCTGGTTGTTTTGTTCACATCAGCCCCACAAAACGACCTGAATGAATTTACTGCTCAAAACAACAACAAAAATCACCTTCACACGTGGCTCACGTTATGTTCAGTGAATACGTGCGAGACATGGAAGGTAAAACGTTTACGAGTCGAACACAGAGACAAAAAGAAAAGAGAGACGTGTCGGTGCGAGCGCTGCCAGCATGTGATCTAATTGTCACACACACAGACACACACACACACACATAGAAACACACAATACAGTCACACACACATTATTACTGGAGGCCTCTCCCATGTGTATACCCGGCTTTATTGCCTCGGTCGTCCAACTGTTGTAATAAATACTCTGCTGTTTGGAAAACAGTATCACTTCACTGCTGGTAACTTACTTACCTGTTAAGTGTAATTATTGCACTCATCTCAGAACTGAATATGTGTGTGTGTGTGTGTGCTGTAAACCAAAATAACCAGTTCATTCAGACACGTAATTATCTCTGATCTACAGTCGCAAACACACATGAATATTAATTTGTACTGAAACCCGACGTGAGCTTGTTGGGTTCAGACAAACATTTTGAATGAAGTCATCACAGGATGTAGAGAGTAGTTTATTCTACACTAGAAAAACAAAAAGTCTTCAGTGTATAACTGGTTGTCAGAATGGGTGTGACTTCAATCAATTACTCAACTAATTGTCTCAGTTGAAACATTACATAAGACTTGTTGACAGGGAGCTTTGTGTGGCAGAGCCAGAATGTTTTAACCAACCAGCTACTCAGTAGAGCACATACCTCCAACAAGGCCACACACTGCTCTTATGAAACCACATTTAAATTCACTAGATCCAGACTTTCAAGCTTCTTGGCCAAGGCAGTGATAAATAATGGCAACTAATACTATTTTAGGTATCATTTCATATTGTTGCAGTCTTATAAAGCTTGGAAATTCAGCTTCTCGTGACAAATCAATCTGAATCCCCTGGAAAGTAACAGATCTCCTGTTCTTGTCCGGCGGTATATGGCAAATAAAATTTTTATTCAAGTTGGCTCCGACATGACGCCATATGCTTCAGACGCAGGAGGGGGTAACGATGATGGATAGATGAGAGAGAAAAAGAGGGCAAGATGGATATGACAGGAAGAGAGTCTTGGAAAGAGAGTCTCTCACACACACACAATATAAAAGCCTTGATAAGCAAAGATGCTGTGGGAGGATCGACACCGTGCACGTGTTTTAATGCACTATTTCTCTCCCGAGCATATATCCCTGACCGTCTCACTCTCCCTTTCCATATCTACATCTTTCTCTTTCCATTTACGACGCTCACTCTCTCCCTCTCATTAAATATTCACAGCCGGGGCCCATTAAACATTCACCGCGCAGTGCTGCTACGTTTATCTGCCCTTCGCCAATCAGCCTCCAGCGAGTGCACTAGAAGCCCAGCAAACAGCTCGAGAACACGTTCATACACACGTCGTCTGGCCGCATGGCCTGTGATGCGGCAGCCTTTGCAGAGAGGAGGAGGAGGAAGAAGAGACAGAAAAACGAAGGGAAGGGTGTCGCATGGGACGCATGAGAGAAAAGCAGATGAAGACAGGAAGCTGAGAGAAGGAGCGTGAGGGTCCTCTCTTCAGCTCCTGTCCGTGTTCAGTGAGAGCAGAGCAGCCTTGCACCTCAATAATTCAACAGTGGGACAAGTGCCACCAGCCTCCTCCTCGTCTCTGACATCACGAGGCCTCAGCTAATAACGGTGTAAAAATACACTCGCTTTACAGTTTGACACAATACACGACACATAATTGTGGCTAAAAATAACATGATACAGCGTCAGGGTAGATTTTTAAATGTTTGCAGTCGGCCCTTGACTAATGATTCAGCCTCACAGAGTTTCATTAAGTTTGACTGGGGACAAAAGGTCTGTACATCCATATCTTAATAACACTAATAACCCAAACTGCTGCAGGGATGCTCTTGATTAAACCCTCAAGCGTGTGGCAGTGACGTCACAGCAGATGTTTCCATTACATGTCGAAGCTGATCGACCTGTTTGGCAGTCACTGATTTTCTTGGGCAAGTCAGACCCATGTTACTTTGTTAAGAACGTTGAAAAGTGCTTAAATTAAGAGGGAAACATATTCTGCTGATACTCAGGTTCAGTGATATTGATTCGTATTTAGGTTTACATGCTCTAAACTTCACAAAACTGATCCCTTTCCTCATATTGTCCAATGCTGCAGCTCCTCAGCTCAGCCTCTGTTTGAAACACCTGGTTTTAGCTCCTGTCCCTTTAAGGCCCCCCCTACCCATAAAGGCCAGTCTGCTCTGATTGGCCAGCTGGCCCACTCTGTTGTGATTGGTCAACCATTTTAGATGCACGTTGGAGTTGTCGGCCTCCACTCTCTCGCTCAGCTGGCTGTGCATTATGCAAATATCAGCCATAATGATGTCACATGACATCATGATTCCCTGGAAGTATCAGCCGGACGACTGACGAGGAGCCTCAGGAGCTTTACGAGCCTCAGGAACAGTGATATATATGGTGGAGAGGAGCCGCTTTTACTTTTTGACACTGTAGATATTTTACATCCACAAAAAACCTACTTAAGAAAAGAAGAACATAAAAAGCATCACGTGTCTCTTTAAAGGAAAGGGTTTTTATAAATGTGCTGCTGCATCATCAGTGGACACAGTAAAAGCAGAAGATTGTTGATGGCAGTGAACTCCATAAATGGAAAGCAGCAGGCAAAAGTAAAAACAAAACAGCCAACACTGACTTCCTCATATACAAGCACTTGTAGATAGGAGCGGTTTGGTTTGGATATAACAGACGAGCAACCGCACTGAACCCTCTGTCAGAAAAAAGAGATATGAAAATATCTTCTAATCTTATCTTATTGTATCTTTGTAAAAATCTTACCCCCCGACTTCTGGTGCTTAAAATGGATGATTGATTTGAGCGTCTGCTGGAGATGCACAGAGGTCACAGCTAATGACAAAAAGCACAGAGAGCAGATGGCCCTATCTCCCCTGAACATCAGCGTACACAGAAGCTTGTGGGAGCCTGTCTACACTCAAGTAAAAGCAACATCAGCTCATGGGCACACTTCCCCTCTGAACTTCTGCTTCCCACGATTTTTTTTTTTATCAGGTAGTGCTGATGCCTCAGGCTACAATAATTATCTTTATCTACTTCTGTAAACTGATGCTGCACTCGCCACCGCTTATCGTATGAAATACAGTGTTCGCAGCTCAGTGTCGGTTTTGGAATGAAGGAAAACTTACACAACCCGAGACGCTGGATATTCAGTGGTTCAGTCTATTTTATTTGTATTCTAGTTGTACGCATTGGATTGTATTAGTGGTTTCTTCTCATTATATTCATAGTAATGTAAAATTTTTTGTCTGTTTGTATGTGTCAGTTCACACATCAGTCGAAGTGACAGACCACGTGTGTGTGTGTGTGTGTGTGTGTGTGTGTGTGTGTGTGTGGGTGGGTGTATCCATCTGAGCAACTGTGCGTATGTATGAGACGCCATGCGACCCAGTCATAATCGCTGACCTCACCACGAGCCAATGTGCCCTCCCCTGAGCCACAGAAAACACAGTTTAATCCCCTGTTCCCTGCACAAACACACATTTACACACGCACACACATACATATACACACATAACTTAGAGTTCCTAAGAACAAGATACTGCTCCTCCAGCTGCTAGCATGCTGTAATAACACCCCCTGCCCTTCCTGTGACTCTCTACTGTCTCCATCACATCATCTGGAAATGCCCCAAATAATTAAAAAGGTGTTAAAAAAAAACACATTAATCAGTCACTGCGGCCCTGCTGGTCAGATACTGGGCTGAATCAGAGCTGAGGAGACTGTGGTGGGCAGCTTAACGATTTGATTTTAAACTATGTGACTCAAATGCAATAAAGACATTAATTGAGTGAACTAAGAAAACATTTGCACATGCTCAACGACAGAAACTCTACTGGTACAAGCTGAACCAAACAGTGATGAATGCTCGCCATTGTTTTCTTCTCCAAATCTAATAGTTGGTCCATCTCGACTTGTCTGAGCTTCTCCCAGATGTAAACAATTAACTTCACGAGTTGATTGAGTTTACATGACCTTAAAAAAAAAACAATGGCCGAATTATTCTTTCACAAAGAGATGCACACACACATTTTTCTCCCTCCCTTTTATTTAGTTCTGTCACCCTGGTGTGTGTGTGTGTGTGTAACAGAATACAGTCAAGCCTTGTGTGCATATTGTGAAGTGTGAAAACCGTTAAATAGGAGAGAAAGAAATGTGTGCAACCGTGTTTGTGCTATAAGTAAGAAAAGAGCAGTCACATATGTGTGCGTTTGTGATTATTGTCACCACGATTCACACACACACACACACACACACACACACACACACACACACACACACACACACACACACACACACACACACACACACACACACACACACACACACACACACACACACACACACACACACACACACACACACACACACACAAAAGCAGCCTCGCTGCCAGACAGTCTCTGGGATGAAGAGTTTCACCCCTGCTGTTGCCGGGTTACTGGCTCTTGAACACTGCCAACACAGTCCTCCAACACAACACAACACAACACAACACACGTATAAGATCAAATTGCCTGGTAAGAAAAGGGTTTTAAAGCCCTTTCCTTAAATCAATCTTTTGTCTAAAAAGATGTGAGGGAGGGGACAGGAGACGGGAACAAACAGCATCAAAAGGAATGAAAATGATAAGGAGGGGTGGGTGGGGGGGGGAATTCAGCCTGCCTCCCCTGGGAAAAGAGCAGCACAATCAGTCCAGAACTGGCCCTGGTCTGCAGCTCCCTGCATCGCTCAACCTTCAGTGGCCTTGTCTGACACGGACATGGACAAACACGCAGCACACGCAGTCTGCAACACACACACACACACGCGCACACACACACACACCGCACACACGCACACGCACACACGCACCAAGATGAGACAAGGAATGGACCATTATATACATGTGCAAAGAGCGAGGGTCAAATGAAGCCGCACATACACGTTTCTCCTCGTTAAAAGAAAAATGTTTTGGTTCCTAGTGGATATTGCTGAGTTTCTATGATATTATATATTAAGGTACCTTGAGATAATTCATGTTGGGATTTGGTGCTATACAAACAAAACTGAATTGAACATCTAATGAAGGGAATCCACGTGTGGGGGCCACTGGAGCATTTATTCGTTTACATGTCCGAAGAATTTCAGGTTGAAATGATTAATGCTTGATTAATGATTAAAACTCTGAAACACCACGTGGGTTAAACTGTGCTGCTTCATGTCAGTGATAAACTTTGTGGGTGTGTTATCATAAACAATACTATTAAAATAAGCCGTCATAAACCTGAAATATGTCGTCCTGCAAACTGCTGGAACACTTGCACATACGGTCCTTTGGTCCTTTGCAAGAGTCCAACAGGAACAACAACAAACCGAAAGATGGTTCTGATGGAGCTCTCCACAGAACCTCACTGTGCGACTTTAAACCTCGGCCCTCCAGCTTTTCAGGAATCCCACTGAGCAGCGTGGACAGCGGCCTGCACTAATGTCAGCTTTCAGCTTCTCAGTGACTCCCCGCCTCTAAGGCCGAGCAGCACGTCGGGACATCCCGCTGCACTTACCTCGGGCTGAGAGCTTTTTTGTGTTGATAATCTTCGCAGCATACTCCTGGCCGGTGGACTTCTTGACACATCGACGCACGATCGAGAAGGCGCCCCTGGAGCGGAAAGAAACAAGACAAACAACACAACATCCGTGAGACCACTTCAGACACAAGAGAAAGTCTGCATCACATCATTTGTGCATCACACAGAGTGCACGGCTGCACTCGCTAAGGGCACGAATCACACACACACACACACATACACCTAAAGCGAGGGGCAGAGGAAGACACATGCATAATTCAAACAGTCTGATATTCGGTGTGGGAGATTTGAGAAGGGGTCCGTGGCTACTAGTGCGTGTCAGGCGAGGGAGAGGGCTTCATTGTGAAGAGGGAGCCTGTCATTAGCTCACAGGGGGGGGGGGGGGGTGAGCGAGGCTGCAGAGGAATGAAGGTGTGAAAAGAAGAACTGACATTTAGCTGGGTTTGCTCAGCCTGGCCCTCGCTTGTGATGTGCAGACGCCTCCTCTGAACGCATCTGCACGGTTGGTGCTTGAGCAGCTCTGGCAGAGATTAGGTGTTAAAGAGAGGAGCACCACTGGAATGGCTCCTTTCATGAATTCAGTGCGCATAGGCAGGAACACATAAATAAATAAATAAATAAGGGGGCAACCACAGCGTTGTTTGCAGCAGCAGCAGCAGCCCTGTCTTCGTCTCTCTTTTTCTAATTGGCTTGACATATACAGCAGCCCTGCAGTGTGCACGCACACACGTGCACGGCCGAGCTGCATGGTGGAGCTCGGAGGTGCCACCACCACCAGCAGCAGCACCAGCAGCACCAGGGAAACGCAGAGCGACCTCTCGACGCCTGCAGGTGACACGCTGCTCCCCGGGAAGCGGCCGTTTCCCACCTGGTGGACGCAATGTGTGCAGGAGCGGAGCTGCTGCTGCCACGGACCCGCCTGCAGAGCAGCTGCCCCGGGGGGGGGGGGGCATCTCTCCCGGACCCTCCACTGCCCTGTCAGCGCTGGAGTGAAACCCGCACAATGGCAACGTGCACACACCCCCCCCACACACACACACACACATATATATATATATATATATATATATATATATATACACAGTGAATGCAACAAGAGCCCAAGCAGCGTGCGTGCGTGTGTCTGTATGTGTGTGTGTGTGGGTCGCTTACTTTCCGAGTTCCTCGTACAGCTGATATTCGTCAGTGAACCGGGTGCAGGTTACAACTGTGGCCATGTTGACTGGAGACAACGGGCACGAATACACCTCGCGCTCCGGTGGCCGCCTCGCACAGGGTTTTTCCTTTTTTTACTGTGTGTGGAAGGGAGGAGTGCGCGTGAAGAGAGAGAGAGAGAGAGGAGCAGGGAGTGGGAGGAGAGAGAGGGGGGGGGGAGCTGTAGTAACAAAGATCGTCTATTAAGAGGATGTGTCACCATGCGGCTCTTTTGAAAAATGAATGTTGGTTTATACTGACAGGGTTTAGAAAATCCGCTCTTACAACTTTAAGTCCCTCGTTGCAATTTATACTTAAGTAAAAGTTAAGTATAAGCAGAAAAATATACATAGTAAAGTATGGATGGATTTCTGAGTGGAGGGCGATACGAAGATGGACGACGAGACAAGAAGCTAAAGCGTCTTGATCGCCCCCTGGTGGTTGGTTGCGATGCTGGTCATAATTCGTGCGTCTCCTGTGACCAATCATGGAAGGATCTGATGCCATGTTCCATTACACCTCGAGCTCGCCCCTTGGAATGACGTCACACTCAAATAACCCGAGTTGGTTAGCGTTCCAGTTGCACAGGAACAATGTGCAATTATGTTAGCCAGCAAGCCATTGTTAGCAAAACCAGTTAAACCATAGTGTCACGTCCACAGACACTAATTAGACAGGACTATGTGTACGACACATTTAATGGCAGTAGTGTTAATAAACAGTAAACACTTTACCTTTTCTTCTGTTGATACACGGAGTAAGTGGAGACGTGTGATCCATCTTTACTTGCAATCTACGATTAAAACTGGCAGGGGCGGAAAATATATTTAGAAAATAACCTGTTACAAGTAAAAGTAAAAGTCCTTCATCCTAAAGTCTTATCAGAAAAATATACTCTAATAATCAGTAAGTCTAATAACTAAGGTTGGATTATCGACCTGCCAAAGACCTCACAAGTCCCTGATTGACTCCACATCACTAGAGCCATTTTGACATGAAATGGTGGGTAAACACATGAAGGCTACGTTGAAAGCATTCATTAATGTGATCAGTTACATTTACAGAATGTCTTTTATTATGAAAACTCTTCTAAAGGGGCACTCAATGGATTAAGCTTCTAAGCACTTGGACAAACCGCATGAAGGACGACTACCTTCAGTCCAAAAATCACTGGATCCTACAATTCCCATCATGCAATTTAAAATCCAACGTGTACACTACATTCTGAAGCCCTTCCTGTTTGGTAAATGCCAGCATTTCTCACGCTGAAGTTCATAGATTCATAAGACAGGCAGTAAATTGTTCTGCAGCCATGTTTTGTTTTGATGTGTTGTCGAGCCAGAAATAATGGCAGAGTGAGACCTCCATCTTCCTTCTCCTCTGTGCCAGTGGAGGTAGAGGAGGGATGAAAACCACGCGAGATCTGCGGCGCTGAGCTGCAGATCCAGGTTCAGTTTCACCATCTCTTCAGTTTGTCTGTGAAAGCACGAGGCTGACTCCCGATCAGCTGACAGGAGCAACATCGATGGCCCATCTCATGGAGTGAGGCTGCGATGCCGCAATATTTCAATATTGGCACAAAGCACTGAGCTGCATGGCCACAATCCTGCTTCGGTTTTAAAACGCCATTATACACTGAGCCTCCCAAACAGGAGACATCCTCAAACTGTAACATCGGGAAACAAGATTCACTATTTAGATATAAATTCAAATATAAGAGATCTGGCAACAATAATCATATCAACATCTTCTTATTTAACAGAACCCCCATAACTCCTGCTATAGCAAAACAATTCTGTATATTTCTTATATATATTTACATATTGAACGATTTATTTTGAATATATTTATTGATTTGCTTCTCATGTATACATTGATACTAGCAAAGCCTCTTCAGGAATACTACAATCATCATCATCGTCAAGCTAAATGTTTTTATACACCTGACTGAGGTATCTTTACCTTCTCTCTGAATGGTTGGTATGAGAAATCTTAGGATGCAGATATACAGGCTTCCAAAATATATGAATGCAAAAGATTATATATATATATATATATCAGATTGAATAAACCCAACTTTAATGACAAATTACAGAGTAAAACTTCTCTTTGGTGACATTGCTGAGAACTCGTGTGCATCTGCAAGTTGTGTCAAAGGTTTACAAGTAGCTGCTGCTTCAGGGTCACAGGCCTGAGAGGCTGGAATCTGCCGCTCTGTGCTCCACTGTTACCACCCACCCGTCAAACCTGCCATTGTGCACGCAGCCCAGGACTCATCTGACAGGCCCGTCGCCGGAGAAAGCAATTCAGCAATTAATAGGACGGTACCTCTGCACCCTCGCTAATTAGGCTTTCATATCAGCGCGGCTCCCTGTAATTAAGGCAGAAACTGGTTGCGCTGCTCCTGTGCTCATCGCAAACACTCATTAATCGGCAGCAAAGCTCTCTAAACACTGCTCCAGATATTCACTCACAGTTCAGAGGCGAGGCGGAGGAGGAAGGGAGGACAGAGGCGATGCACATGGCTGCGTTTACACATGCTGAACCTACCGAGCTGCACTAATACACCGTATGATTTAACACACAGAGAGGAACATTAATCTGGGATTCAATTTCCTATTTCTTTCCAAGAAAAAATGTTAATTGAGCTTTCTGTCATCTTTCAGGAAGTAGGACCAGAAAGAAAGGAAATGTTTTAAGGGCAGTTTATTGAGAATGGTGGCGGGGTTACAAACCTGAACAGACAAATGGCAGGAAGAGAATCGCTGTATAGTGAAATGAATGAGGGTGAGCCGCTTTCTATTTATAGTATGGATCTACTAACTGAACTGAGAACAGCTGTAGAAGAAGGCGGCTCATTGTCAGGTGACTGGCAGTCGTCAGAAAACTCAACAGGAGGACAGGTGAGGACAGTCCGGAGCAGGGGGTGGACATAACAAAGTACATGTACCTGTCACTGTGCTTTTCTTTGCACGACGCGCTACATAATTTCTTATATTCTTAAAAACAATCAATAATGAGAGGCTAATTGATGGCAGCGCCAAGTGATGTTTGACGCTGCCTCCTGAGAGCAAATCACTAAGGTAAAGGAAAAGACTCAGCCATAAGGCCCCTGTCACACAAACACACACATACCTACTTTTAATACTTTAAGTATGTATAAAAGCAAGTACTTACTTTTAATTAAGTTAATTAAGTTTAAGTGAGTATTCATTATCACCCTTAGAAAAGATCTTGAGTGGCTTCTTGCTCTCCATCCTATTTTTGTAGCCAGCTAAGAGACTTTCTATTCCTTTATTTTCACCCACTCTTCCCTAAAGATCATTTCGAGTTGGGAGGTTTTTTTTGTCCGTCTCGAAAACTCAGCATGTCTAACAAAAGCTTGTGTTTCTGTTCTCCAGGTCAACATCTTTGCAGTTTCACTTTGAGTATGTGGTCCTTGCCCAATAGTTGGGTAAGGGTTCAGATTAGATTAGATTAGCTAGATCATCTTTTATATATATACACATACATATACAAAACAGAAAAATCTCCATAGTAACCCAATCAGATATTGCATTCTCAAATAAGGCCCCGCTTGAAAAGTTCAGGAAGATATCCAGACTTAAGTGCGTTACTTCACGAACTAAAAGCAGCTTTACTGTGCAAGAACAGCCGAACCTTCATGAGCCAGTCATGGACATATCAGCGTCTACGTCTACAGAAATGAAAACATTTATTTATGTGTATTTTATGTTAAGTCAAGTTCTATATATTTGGTTGTATTTGCATTTTTTATATTTAGAAACAACAGTCTATGGTAAAATGGTAAAATAATCAAATCTCAATTACATTTCTTTGTCTTGACGGTTTGATAACGACGTCCTAGGAATCATTGCCATTTTATTAATTTGTTGGACCTGCATGTTGGTTAGTGATACAAGACATGAGAGAAGAGGCACCTCCAGGCTTCCGTACATTCACACTCTGAACGGAGCTTTTCTGCATAATGAGTATTCTCACTTTTGGGAAGTGTACTTTGTTAGTAATGGTGGACGTAAAGTATCTTTCAATGCGCAACATGCTCTAAGAGCTGAAGCCGCTTGCAGCGATGCTACAGTAACAGCAGCGTGAGGGGGTGACTCACTCAACAAGAATGTTTTCAACTTGGCTCATGGCTGCGCTGCGTATCTTTCTCTCCTCCCTCACGCTGAACAGTAACGTCATAAGACTTTTCATGTTTTTGGATGTGTGTGTGTGTGTGTGTGTGTGTGTGTGTGTGTGTGTGTGTGTGTGTCCAGTCTTTCCTCAGCGACATCCAGGGGTCAGACCTTCCTATCTGCAGCCCATTGATTGTCATTCAGTTAATCTTTTTGCCTGTTTTAACCTTAACAGTTTCCTTGGGAACCGTCTGTTATTACACTACAGTACATTAGAGCGGGTCTATTCACTTTCATTGTCAATTATTAAATCATCACGTTTCCCCTTGTAAGCATTTAACAGCACATCAGGGCTGTTTCAATACTTAATGGGCTGCGATTTACGATACAGGAGCCTTAAGTGAATGTGTCCCAGTCGGGTCATTGATCCCGCTCTGTCTCACTGAGCCTCGAGAAGCGGCTGCGTTCGTACTTTCACTGTGGAACAGTAGCAGCCATATGTGCAGGATAAGAAAATAAAGTTATATTTAAAACTGCAAATCTATTCAACGTCACAACTTCACCAAGGAATGTGAAGATCTGAAGTTAGCCTCACCTTCAAGTGATTATCCAACAGTGGATATGACAGCTCCCACCCACATACTGGATACCACTGTGTGTTCCTGTGTGCGTGTGTGTGTGTTTGTGTGACACCTCCTCCGTGATTTATGTAAGCTGATGGTGCCTTATTTCTGCGGGCCATGACAGTGTACTGGGAATCAGATGTGTGGGCATCAAACCATTGTCTTCAACAGTTTCTCACATATACGGGACTGTGAGGGTCTCTGAGCAGCGTCGCTACTGTGACCCAGAAGCAGTCTCATCACATCTCATCATGGAGTCTACACACACACACACACACACACACACACACACACACGCACTCACGCACACACACCAGTGTGTTCATCCAGCTTCATTGCTCCTTGGAGTGATGCCATATCAGCCGTGGACTCAGTGCAGATGGATATTCATTGAGAGTAGAAACCCTCCAGTGGTTTGATTTCTAGTATTTCCCATAAAGATGGAGGTCACAGAAATTGCTCGAGTGTTTATGAAATGGCTTTTGTGTTTCCTCACCGAGCTGCAGCCGACAAACAACATCAAACAAAGGACCTTTTTTAGGTCTTAATTTTGCTGAATATTCATGGTTCAAACTCATATGGATTGTTGAAGCCTCATAAACGTGTCAATCATCCGTCCTATCATCTGCTATTTTGCTTATCCTTCGAGTTGCCACCGTATTTGCATTCACATTTTAGCTTCGGATAAACATTTCATTGTTTGAACTGAACAGGAATGCAGGACATTGTCCCCTATGACCTATATGTAATATTATTTAAATGGCATTTGTTAACAAAATAATGAAGCAAATCTACAGCCTTATCTTTTAAACTTTCGTTATATCCTTAAGTTAACTATTCATGTTAGGTAGTTGCACTGAGGCATTCTTCACTAAATCTGATCTAAAGGCGCCTCAGACATGTCCCATGCACGCAGACCCCCGGGGAACTCTCTCCTCCCTCCTCCACGCTTCTTATTTAACCATACGCCACAGAGCTCTGAGCGAAACACAGCTTTTACTTCTAACTGTGTTCAAATGAGCCAAAACAAGTGAGTAGGATGAAGAACAAAACGAGAGAGAGAGAGAGAGAGAGAGAGAGAGAGAGAGAGAGACGAGGGAGGGAGAGAGAGAGAGAGAGAGACGAGGGAGGGAGAGAGGGGGTGGTTTGCAGAGGGAATGAGCAAAGAGCTGAGGGACAAATGGAGGGAGGACGACAGAAAGGGAGGAAGAGGAGGAGGAGGAGGAGGCAAATGTGAGAGTTGACCAGAGGGGTATGAAACGGAGGAAGAGATACAGTTGAATATTCATTATCAGGCCACTGGGGAGAAATCTACAATTCTGTTGCTACTGTGTGTGTGTGTGTGTGTGTGTGTGTGTGTGTGTGTGTGTGTGTGTGTGTGTGTGTGTGTGTGTGTGTGTGTGTGTGTGTGTGTGTGTGTGTGTGTGTGTGTGTGTGTGTGTGTGTGTGTGTGTGTGTGTGTGCTTACTGCTGATGCTCACATCCAGGAGTGAGGACCTCAGATGGCATGAGCCTAAACTGTGGCGTCCCAGGGATGTATCCCGAAGAAACACATCCTCACTACTACACTAGTGAATTTCGTGGTTTTGGTTCCTTGCCAGTGTTCACTGTGAGGATGTAGTGTGTGTATGTAGGAGGTGGAGGAGGAGTGCATCCTGTCACACACCTGTAATTAGAGCCCGAGCAACAAGAGGTGAAAGCACCTTATTGTGTCTGTAAGGGTTTTTAATTTTTCTGCATCCTGTCACACATTTTTTTACGAGCTCGAAGATGCTTGAAAACTTTGCACACGTCTGATCTGGTAAAGACAGTGATAGATTTTATGGGTCATGCACACAGACATGGAGTCCCCCCCCCCCCGAACAGTTTTAAATATCAAAGCTCGCAAATCAAATCTTGTCTTAAAACATGTTTGGGCTTTTTCCACATCTACATAATGCATGCATGCAGATCACAGACTGTATATGAAGATGGATGCTGGCTGCAATGTAGGTCACACTCTGGCTCCTAATTACATTACAAGCACAAGATGGCAGTAACCACATCCAGGAAATCTTTTAGTATCCTTACATTCTTAATATAGATAGAGTAGTGTATTTTAAAGGTCAGTCATTTCTGAATCATTTCCTCAGTAGTTCACCAGTTACTCTAGGGAAAATAGAAATGTTCATACAAGAAACATTTTGTCCATTTTAATGACCATTTATTCATAATTTGCCTGTTGCAAATTCCCCATTTTTGCATGTTCAGACGACCTGAAATAAGGATTACACCAATAATTAATCTGAATTAATCACATGAAAGTACCAAATTAAGTAGATATTTCTGAGAATCATCTTGAAAATAAGGAAAAGAAAATGGTGGAACTGTAAAACAGATGCTGTAGAGTGTTTTTTTTACGTTTCTTATTTTGTCTAGATCATTTGCATCAGATTCTCAGGATTTTAAAACACAGAATATGAGTTAAATATCGTTTTAAAAAGGCCAGAGAAGAATGATGGCGTCAGCTGCAGAGCGTTTGCTGCAGGGACTGGACATTGTGTGTCGTGGGCAGAGGGGTGAATGTGTGTAACCCCTAAGAACAGAAGTACAAGGTGACATTTGACAAAAACAACCGCCCTGGGTGTCTCTGTGTCATCAGCGTCCTCCTGGCTGATCGGGACAGGAGAGACAGCGAGGTCGTCCTCCGTGCCTTTCTCCATCTCACCATCTCTCCGGGCCTCATTTCCACTTGCACGCATTCTATCTGTATTTGTATTAATCAAACTATTCATGAACGCAGGCATACATGCACACAGACACAGACACAGACACAGACACACACAGCTCCCTATGCAGGCCAGCGACAGCCCAAAGTCACCCTGCTGCCGTTTGGCCGCAGGACAGTGAGTGAGTCAGTTTGCTCAGCGAGCCGCACGCCTCTGAATGCTCTGCCTATCAGCTCGCCTGTTTATCTGCCGACCTTCAGCTTCTGATCATGAGTCGCTCATGTCCGTCTGACCTGCCTGGTCGTCTGCACTTCGGTATTTGAGTTTGACTCCATCTTGTTTTTTACTTTCACTCTTGTGTCTGAAACCTCCGACCCACAAATATCAAAATACGACAATAACTTCATTCAGGACTTTAAGTCCAGAGGTGAGTTTATATTCAGGAAGTAGGAAGGTATTTTTTAAACTACTTCTGTCGCTTTTAATATGCAAAACAACACATCTTCACATTTTAAATGATACATTGCATCTCACCCCTCCACCTTTGAGAGTACAGTCATTCATAACAGGTCTGAACACTTAATACAGACTCGTCAACACCTCTCAGTCCGATTAATTCGATATTTAGAACAGGGTGGTCCTCTGTAGACGTGATCCCACCTTTTTGAAGAGGGCTTTTAATTTGCATAACTTGCAGTGTTTAATCTTCATCATCTTTTCTTTCCTGCCATCCTCCTCCTCGCTGTCCCCTCGCTCTCCCTCCAGGCCCAGCCAGGGGCCCCATGTCCCTCCATGGAGCTCGGGGTCCGCCATAGGATCATCCGGTGGATTCATGGCCGTCACAGCTGTCTGGTTGTACTCCGCCAACCTGGTCATCAGATGTTTCACCACCTCTGGACGAGCCTCTGCCAGGTCCGTCCTCTCGTAGGGGTCAGAGGAGATGTTAAACAGCCAAACTGACTTCCCCAGCTTGTTACGCCGCTTCTCGAGCCTCTGCCACCGCTCTGGACCGACGGGAAGAGCCTGTGGTGGTATCCAGTCCCCGTCACCTACATTTCCTGTCAATAGCTTCCAGTCCCCAGCCCTTATCGCAGCCCTCACGGCCGTGTCCCAGATCCCAAACCCGTTGAGTACCAGTGCTTTGTCATATGGCTCTCCGGGCTTCCTGGAGACTGGGTCAATGTTGAAGAGGATTTCAGTGCGAGGAGAGGGAAGGCCCTCGCTGATACTGCCCCATACGTCATGACCAGTCGAGGTCAAGGTGGGAGTGCTGGGCCCCTGCCAGCCCCAGTAATGTGGGATACCAGTCAGAAACGTGCATCAGCGCTCTGCTCACCACACCCTTCCTCTTCAGGAGGGGACTATGGACGAAGCCCACTGCCCTGATGCCGCCTTCCCAGTAAGTCCCTTTGCCTCCTCTCAGCGGCCAGTTGCTCCCTCCAGAGAGTGGCTGCCCTCCATTATCAGAGGAGTAGATCAGTACTGAGTTTTCATAGAAGCCACTCGTCTTCAGTTGCTGAACCACTTGTCCTACCCCGTCATCCAGACAGCTCAGCATGGCTGCGTAGTGACGCCTGAGCCGATTGCCCTGGGAATCATACTGATGCAGAAAATGATCTGGTACCTGTAAGGGTGTATGGGGGGCCTGAAGGGACAGATAGAGGAAGAGGGGTTTATGCGGGTCGTGGCTCCTCAGTATCTGCTTCACTCTGGTTGGACGGAGGGAACGTTGGAAAGTTTTTAAAAGAGTCTCAAGTGTGTCTAATATATGAATCTAATTACATTTACAGGACCATGCCTCACCTCTCTGTGTAAAGCAGAGTGGAGTAGTTGCCCGTCATCTCCCAGGCGGGCCGGTCTCCGTCATGCAGGTCGAACCCACAAGCCTCCGCCCCGTCACAGCTCCGATAAGAGAAGTGGTCTCCGCTGCCGGTCAGCGTGCCAAGGAAACTCTGAAACCCGCGTCCCGTGGGCAGGCAGCCTGACCTGCAGAAGCCCAGGTGCCATTTACCCACCATGTGCGTGGCGTATCCGGCCTCGACCAGACGCTCGGGGAGGGTGGGAGTGTCCGGGGGCAGGCAGAGAGGCTGACGTGGGCGGATGATTGAATGCTGGAGTCCGGTGTGAATCTGGTAGCTGGGGAGGGGGCGAGAGAGGGCGAGTGTGAGGAAAAGATGTGAAAGAAGCTTGATAAGATCAATACGATGACACAACAATGAGAGATTTCACAGAGGGTTTAGGAAATATTGGACACAATCGCACACTGTTATTCATCATAAAGCCAAAATGTCTGTGAACTAATTTAACTTTTTGTAGTATACACCAGAAAACTCTTTAATCTGCACTGAATAAATATATATGTATATGTTGGTCAGTAATTCCTTCACCGAGGCCCTGTTCCCTTCTGAAACCACATCTAGATCTACATTTCTTATCTGGATCCGCAGCAAATTGGACACAGACCCATAAAAATTGGTGATTTTCTAAATCAAGATCCATTTATCATCCTCTGAGAAATTCCAGTCATTCAATAAAACAAATAATCTGGTGACTGATCTTGATAACAATATCATTTGTTTCTTTTCTGGCCTTGTCCATTTGCAACCTTAAGACAAAAAATCCTCTCTAATCAGAAACTGAAAAAGTCAAAACAGTGATGTGATAACTCACCGTCCCGTCATTAGTTGACTGCGAGATGGCGAGCAGATCGGCTGGACGTAATAATTTTCCAGTTTGACCCCGTCTGCAGCCAGCTGGTCCAGCACGGGCGTGTGAATGTCTGAGCCGTGGTAGCCGATGTCTGCGTAACCCTGGTCGTCCGCCATGATGAAGATAAGGTGAGGAGGCCTGGACGCGTCCACCTCTTCTGTGCTGACACCTTCATTTGGAG